>JAQZBX010100735.1:0-11334 GCA_029593785.1 Cabassous unicinctus | reverse complement strand
GGGGGGGGGAGGTAATGCATTTCTATGCTGAGTTTGGATTAGAGAGAGTTCACATTGGAGCATAAGGAGGTTCTCAGGAGGTAATGCTTAAGCAACCCATAATACTAGGCTAAGTTTCAATTTCAAAAGAAAAGGTTCACAAGTACAATATAAATACCAAGAGCCCATCAGTGGTCCATTATCCTTCATTAGTCACTACCCCTGTAGTCAGGGTCTTCTTGCTGTCCCATTAGATAATGTAGCAGAGTTCCCCAGAATGGGAATTGGATATTTTTTTGGTTATGGTGTTGATCTCCACCCACCATGACAATGCTCCATGAACACTTGAACTAGTTCATATCCCTTATAAGTATGCCCCAGGTGAAACTCCTCCCTAATCTCAACAGAGTTGCGACACCTACTCTCCAATATATTGCACTCATCCAGGACAACTAGCAAGGAGATGACGATGGACAACGACCATCCTAAGGAACTGAGAGAGTCTACAACTAAAGCAAGTAGACCCATCTATCTGCCCCATGGGATCTAAGCCCCTTCTCAATTAGAGGCGAATTGGGCAACACCATCCCACAATCCTCAGAATTGCAGAAGGAATGATGGACTACAATAGACTTCTACTATAGACTAATTTTTGTTTTGGCAATGGAAGAACTTTTATCATTGATGTGGAACCAGTGGCCACCGGGGGTTCTGAGGCAAGGGAGAAGCAATAACAGGTGTAATATGGGGGCATTTTGGGGACATTGGAATTGTCCTGAATGACATTGCATTGACAGATACCGGCCATTATTTTTCTTGTCATAACTTACATATTGTGCGGGAGAGAGTTTAAAATATAATGTGAAGTATAATCCACACTTAGTGGCAATGCTCCAATATATGTTCATTAATTGTAACAAATGTACGACACTAATGAAGGATATTGTTAATGTGGGAAAGTGTGGGAGGTGTGGGGCGTGGGGCATATGGGAAATCCCTATATTGTTATTGTAATATTTATATAACTGAAGTATCATTTTTTAAAAAATTAAAAAAAGGGTAACTACAGGAATGCCTGAGAAGTGGGAGTGAGTTTGATATATATCAGCAGCATTTGGGTATCACCATTAAATTAGTGTATCAACTAGTCTTAGTATCTGATTGTAGTATCTGATTTCAACCAGAAAAACAAGAAATGGCTTAGGTATATTATATATTTCTATCGAATAAAAAATCTATGTTGAATAAATATAGAGATTTCTGAAGGCAAGATTATCAAAGCAATGAAATGAATTGTGAGGGCTACCTTTTCAGATGAGACTTTAGAATTAACGGTGACTTTGATTTTGAGGGGGAAAATTACTATTGTGCTTGGAAGAAATACAAAGACCTAATTCACAGGCCCTCAAACTTTTACCTAGGGACTGACTTTGTTAGAGTCTGTTTGGAAGCCTAAAAATAAATTAATCCTTCCTCACACTCATCTTACTCATAGACATTTTTCAAGAGTCATAGTAATTAATAATGAGGTGTGACCCCGGAATCAGTATTAGAAGGAAAGGAAAACCAAACCTCCCCAGGTGATTCTAGGTATAGGGAAGTTTGGTAAGCACTGACCTAATTGATCTCCAGCGTCCTTTTCAGTTGTCAAAGAGACCGTACATTTATATATATTTTTCTAATTTGTTTTTCTGGTTTTAAGAATAACTTTATGGAGCGATCAAAGGACTTGCAATTTATGAAGATAATGTGTAGGAGGAATTTTCAGTTCTTTCTTTGAATAGAATAAAGACCTAGTCTAGGTCTTTTGGTTCTAATAAATAAGAATGAGGTACATGAGATTTAGGAATAAATTGGTCTACTTGTTAAGTTTACTCTGAAACTTGAATAAATATAATATACACTGGGAAGCATTTTAGTAAAAATCTATACTTCCTTCAAAGTTCCTCTTAAAAGAAAAATCTGCTTTCTTAATGGTACAGTGAATCTTCCTTTGTAATCTTCTGCATCTCAAATAAGTTATCTGGTTTTATAAAATCATAAATATTTCTGAAAACTTTTTTCTTAGTTCATCAAAATTTCTCTTTTTTTCCCGTTTATTCCCTCATATAAACATTACTTTTTGAGTACTCTCTATTTTCCAGTTGCCACATTTTCATTTAATTTACAAACATATTTACTTTAATCCTTATAACAATAATCCTATAGAGTAAATGCTTTAAACCATATTTGGCTAACGAAGAAAACAGAGGCCCATGGAATTTCAACAATTTATCCAGTATCACTCAGTGAGTTGTAGAACTTGGATTGAAACTCAGATTTATGTGAATTTAATGATGATGGTATTAACCAAGAAAACATTATGCCTTCATAAAAGAAATAGTAAAAGAGGCTAAATCAGTTTCACTTCTTCTGAATCTAGTTTGGTGTTAATTTCACGGACACATTTCAGGTAAAAATAGGTAACTTCAAATGTGACATTAAGTATAGAGAGAGGAATGAATTTTTATTTAATTTAAAAATTAAATGTAGTAAGGAACCACAGAATTATAACATAAAAAAAGTTTCCTATTTCCCTTTGGATTTATTTTTCATAGAGCCTTCAAATCATTAATATTTTATCCACATACCCCTTATGTATTTGAAATTAAGCAATCATAGTTATAAAAGCAGTTAAGTTAAAAGCAAAGCATATGCAATATATTTATATTTTTGCTCTATTTATTTGCATGAATGTCTTCTGTTTCATTACAATATGTACAAGAAAAAATACTTCCTGTTGGGAAAATTGATCTTTTACTTCAATCATAGTGCTACTCCAAAAACAAAAATAAGTCATATATGAAAGATATTAGCCCCTTGACAGTAAAAGGAAAACACCTGCTGGGTTTAACTGTTATATCAGAAACACCTGAAATCAGAAAGTAGTAGTGGATGAAGCAAGAGGTAGAAATAGAACAGTATAATTAAAAAGCAAGAGTTTTACTTATGACTTCTGAAGCCTTTCTTCAAGACTGGAGCTTCACTCTAACTTAAGAAACAACAATCCCATATTACCTCAATTTTACATAACAAAATGTTTAAAGATAATCTAATTAATTTTATCTTTTAGTGGAAAAAGGAATTGCTCTGTTTACCCAACTCTCCATTTCTAAAACAAAAGAACTTTGAACAATTTGTGTACTTATTTAATAATATCTATTAAATCTTTAGATGTTTTAGTCAATGTGAATATTGATTTTCACACTCAGTTTCATGTAAAACCTTCACCAATTCTATAAAGTGGGTTTTGTGAGTAACTCCTATTTAACAGAAGAGGACTTGAAATATTGAAAGAATAGTCACCTTGGCGTCTTTCAGTTGACTGATAACTGATAACTTGTCACTACTTAAGGTAGTTTTGCCATCCACATTCTTATATAATACTGAAATAATATATTAAAAAATATATACAAACAATCACATTGTGGTTGGACATTGATTAGTTCCAAATGTAAAGCTATGCTGGCAGACCCATTGCTAAGAAAACCCCAATTTATATTAGCATTTTTTTCTCTTTGGAAACTTCAGGAGCCAAAAGGCAAC
This sequence comes from Cabassous unicinctus, assembly GCA_029593785.1. NCBI lineage: Eukaryota > Metazoa > Chordata > Mammalia > Cingulata > Chlamyphoridae > Cabassous > Cabassous unicinctus. The sequence continues at coordinate 7,770 of JAQZBX010100735.1, read as the reverse complement.
CAAGGCTTTTCACAGGCTTTGTCATCATTTTCTCAGTGAAGTCTCTGCTATGAAGACTGAGCTAAAGAGGAATTATTCTGAGTTGACAGAGTTTATTCTGCTGGGATTCAGAACATCTATAGAAATACAGATTCTATTATTCTTACTGTTCTTCTTTAACTACATCGTCATTTTAGTGGGAAATATCAGCATGATAGTTGTCATTAAAATAGAAATACATGCCTATGTATTTCTTTCTCAGAAATTTGTCATATTTAGACCTGTACTCCACAGTCATTGCTCCCAATACTCTGGCTAATTTCTTGTCCAAGGAGAAGAAAATTTCTTGCAATGGCTGTGCAGCACAGTTTTATTTTCTTTGCTCTCTTTGTTGGAACTGAAGGCTTCCTTCTGGCAGTGATGGCATATGACTGCTTCACAGCCATCTGTTCACCCTTCCACTATCCTGTACATATGTCTTAGCAGGCATCTGTGGATGTATCAACTCCATGATCCAAACAGGTTTCACCTTCAGTTTGTGTTTCTGTGGAGAAAACAGAATGTGATGTCCCATTGCTGATCAAGATCTCATGTGTTGACACCTTTGTGAATGAGATTGTGCTGTTTATTCTTTCTGCTCCCATCATCATCACCACCACAACTATCATTCTGGTTTCCTATGCTTATATTCTCTCTACTGTCCTGAAGATACCCTTAACCCAAACAGGAGTAAGACCTTCTCCACCTGTGGCTCTTACATAACTGTGATGAGTTTATTCTATGGGACTGTGTTTTTCATGTACACCCAACCTGGGGCCATCTCCTCACCAGAGAAAATCAAGATTATAGCTGTGTTCTATACTCTTTTCATTCCTATGTTAAATCCTCTGATTTATAGTCTAAGGAATAGGGAAGTGAAAAATAAGGTGAAAAGGATATTGTTGAGAAGAATATCCTTTCTGTAACCTCCAGCCACTTACTCCACTGTAAGCTCTGGAGTAAAATAATTTATTAAAAGCAAAACTTTCAATAATTTGATTTGGAATTGTTTTTACCAAAGTCTTCTAAAAGTTTTGGAGATTAAAGTTTACTTCATTTAATTATCATGCATGGAATATTTTAAAAATGAAATATAAACTGAAAATAGCTTTTTATTTTCCTACTTAAGTATTTTATGGTTATTTCTAGGTATTATTTATGTCTGTTGTTCTGGTTTTGTTTTGCTCAAGTGTATTCAGAATTGTAACTCATAAATAGAATACTACAAAATTAAAACATAACACATGAAATTTATTAATATAACATCTCTTTTATATATATATACCTATATATCCATCTATTTTTCTGGGAAGGGGGATAATGAGAAAGAGAGAGGAAGATATGTAGGGAGAGAATGCTGAATGTTCTATGTTCTGCATTTTATCCAAATCATAATCAAGTATGTCACTATTCATTTTTCCAAATGACCATTGCAAGTGCTACTCTAATGTGAATGATTTGCTGTGCCCAAATAATTATATAAAGCAATGCTAACAAGTATTGGATCAATAAGGCCTTTAAATCATTCAAACAAGAATGGTTCCATCAGGAAGCAACAAAAATAAATGTGCTATAGTTGGTGCAAAACTATCTGGTCTTGGAGTTTTAAAAATAAATACTTGATAATCTATCTAGTATTACTTATGCATACAGGTCTTATTAGTTTATACGTTCTTTGGATATTTTCACAAATTATGTATTGGTAGAAATCCTTATTTTCCTCTTGATTTGAAACTTTATCACAATGGCGTTGCATATAATATTTAATTAGTAATTTAATCCTTTCAATGATGTGGTTTTATATCCATTCTAATATTTAAAGCTGAGAATTTTGTGCAATTTTTTTCCTTAAATAGATTTTCTAAGAGTTTTACTTCACAACATTAGAGGTTTGAGTTCTATATCATTTTCAAATCACAATTATTTTAATTTCCTATCATCATCTTATTTACTTAGCCTTCTTTTTCCAACTTTATTTGCTGATTTTTTTTCAGTATTCTTTTTAATGAATTATGTTTAAATATATTGCATAGTTTTCTACATAATGTGTTTTATTTTTATAATTTTACAAATAATTTCCTCAGATCAAGGAGTGTTTAGATGATATATTAATTCAATGTAATTAATTTCTTTAGACAAAATACTGTTGATTTCTAGTTTTATCTTAAATTCAGAAAATTTAAATTCAAAGCATTTTTGGTGGAATTTATTTAGTTACAGTGTTTGGGTGAAGATATAATACATTTTTTAAAAAATATTACATGAATTTAAGAAAAGACTGCTTATTCTCTTGCATATTATCAAACTGAATCCTACAATATGGGATTCCCTTATAATTTTGATGTAAATTTATGTAATCTAAAGCTTCTTTAAAAATAAAAATTAAAAATTAAAAAAAAATAAAAGTAACCACTCTGAATTATTTGTGTTCATATCAGGTAGGCATAGATAGTTTAGTACTAGAAACTGCAAAATTACTTTCACAATATTAACTGATTTAAAGATTAAAAACCTTATTATCACAAAAGATGTAAAAAAAATTTGATAAACTTAACACCATTTTATGATTAATAAAATAATAAACTTATAAAAGAAGTAAACTTTATCAACCTGATAAAAGTTGTCTATATATAAGTTGGAAGAATAAATGTTATTCTAAATGGGAAATCATTAGAAACATTTTCTTTAAATTTAGGAAAAAGACAAAATGTATATTATTCCCAAAGCAGTTCACCATTCCATTGGAAATCTAGCCAGAGCACTAAGATAAAAAATAGAAATTAAAAGTGTAAGGAATCAAAATGTGAGGTGAAACAATCATTTACATAATCACTTACAAAGAAAATCTAAAAGAAGAGTTTAGGGAGATGCTGGATTAATGTATAAAATTCAATTACATGTCTATACATCAACTATAAACAACTTCAATATTTAATTGAAAAGACAATACCATTTATATGTGTATCAAAGATTATCAAGTATTCAGGATTAATTTTAACAAAATATGTATAGGACCTCGACACGAGAATTTATAAAATTCTTGCCCTCATGCAGTAAATATTGTTCAAAAAAAAATTGCATCAACCATGTAAGATAATATATGCACATATAATATAATTAATATTTATGTGCCTATCAAAGATTGCTTTATAGCAAGTAAAGTGATCCGGGGTAAGCTGAGAGAATATGTTCACAATATGCACAATGACAAACATATGTAATGAACTCCTACAAATATATAAGAAAGGCACAACCAAACCAAAATTATATGGACAAAATAGATCAATACACATTTCACAAAAGAGCAAGCAATATGCTCAGTAAAAAGTATCAGGAGATTTTTTATCAATAGTTGTCAGAGAATTGGAAATCAAGACCACAAGAAAATTCCATTTTACAACTATGCAATTGGGAAAAAAATGAAAAAATGCCCGAGCATGACAAAGCTGGAGAGGATATAATCTACAGCCTATATTCTCAATGGAGACAACGTTTTCCTTAATGTGGTGAAAATAGTTTTTTGGGGGTATTAAATAATTTTATCCTTTTAGGTATAATATTCTTTTCCTGTACCATATTCTTACACATATATTCAAATAAAAATATTTCTTACCTTTTTTATTAACGTTTATCATTCATACATGAGCATCCATAAACAATAAGTATATAGGAAAAGTTGTGAATTTACAAAATAAACATGCATATCATCTTCAGGGCTCCCATACAGTACATACCACCAACACCTTGCACTGATGTGGAACAATTGTTACAAACTGTGAAAGAACATCGTCAAAATAATAATAATAATTATAGCCAATATCTAACATTGGGTGTATTTCCCCCCCCAACTGGTAATTAACACCCTATATTAGTATTATATATTTGCTATACTTCATGAGATAATGTTGTCATATTAGTTCAGTGTAGCCGAAAGAGGTAGTCTTTGAATGTAATACTTCAATTGAAAGGAAGCTAGAGAATAATGTAGGAACTGTATAACATAGCGATTTTGGTGGTGGATGTAAACAGTGGCTAATAGTATAAGAAGATGGTAATTAATAGTATAAGATTTTATTTTACAAAATGTTAAGAATATGGTTATACATGGGAAAATTATAACTAACACGATTTATGGATTATATTTAACAGTAACATTGTAATATTTTTGCAGCAATGACAAAGAAGATCTATCAGTTCTAAGGAACAGTGGGGGTGTATAAAGGGGTACAGGGTTTTTCCTTTTGGAGTAATGAAAATGTTCTAAAGTTGACTTCACAACTCTGGTGAAAGTGAATTCCACTGGGTGTACACTTTGAATGGATTGTACACTGCATGCAACTGTATAACACAATGAATCCTGTGGTAGAAGATGGGCTGTGGATAACCGAATAAATAAAATATTTTTGTATCTATAGCTACAACACATAAACAGATATATAGTATATAATGTGGTATTAAAATTCCATGGTGGTGATTAGAAAAAAATCTATTAAATGGGCTTTTGAGGTGTGATAAAGAAAAAATGAGTTTGAGTCTCCAGGTGGTCGATAGGTTCTAATTTATATTGTAGTTGGTAATAAGTGAATATAATCTGGGAATTTGGCATTATTTTATAACCCAGAGAATCCATTGCTGAATATATACCGAAGAGAATATCTTGCACTTGTAGAAGGAGAGATATGTATATGAATATTCTTACCAGCAGAGTTAACAAAATAAAAATTCTGGAAACAAATTAAATGTCCATCAGTAGGATTTTAGGTACATGAAAAATGGTGTATAAAACAATAAACTATTAGGCAACAAATAAATTATGGATATACCTACAGTAAGAGTAAGTCCAAGCAATAATATTTAAGGGGGAGAGTCCCAAAAGTTTACATATAAAACACTTTACTTTAAAAACTTAAGTCCATAATTTATTGGATTTCATTAGTTTTTCCTAAATATGGTATTTCTGTTCCAGGATCTCAATCAGAACACCACATTGTATTTTGCTGTCATGACTCTTAGATCTAGACTGTGACAGTTTCTCCAGCTTTCCCTGTTTGGATGACCTTGACAGTTTTGAGGTGTACTATTCAGGGACTTTGCAGAATGCCCCTCCATTGTGGTTTGTCTGAGGTTTTTCACATAATTAGCCTGAAGTTCTGGGTTTCGGGAAGGAAGACCATCCACAGCAATGAAGTGCCATTCTCATGGCACCTTAGCACAGCTACATGCCTTATCCCAGAATATATTATCCTTGGTGACCTGGCTGAGGAAATGTTTGGCAGATGGCTCCCTGTAAAGTTATTATTCCCCTTTTCATGCTGTATACTTAGGAAGCAAGTTACTAAGCATAACTCACATTTATAGAGAAGGGAGTTAAGCTCCACTTCCTAGAGGGAGAAATATATGCCTAAATTGTATGTAATACAGTAATCATTGATGTGGAGGCAGTGGGAACTGGAGGTTCAGAGGTCAGGGAGAAGGAAAACAGATTTAATACGGAGGCATTTTCCTGTCTTGGCTATTGTCCTGAATGACGTTTCAACGACAGATACAGGCCATTGTATATCTTGCTATAACCTACAGAATTGTGTGGGAGAGCGTGTAAACCACAATGTAAAGTATAATCCATGCTTAGTGGCAGTGCTCCAAAATGTGTTCATCAATTGCAATGAATGTACCACACTAATGAAGAATGTTTTTAATGTGGGTAAATATGGGAGGTGTGGGGAGTGGGGCATATAGGAACCCCTATTTTTTTATGTATCATTTATACAATCTAAATAGCTTTTTTAAAAAATAAATGAAAAGCATAGAATTGAAAAATTACTATATATGATGTTCTTTTAATAAAAGTGACCAAAATAAAAAATTAGGAATATATGTTTGCAATCAAATATATATTAAAGATCTACAACTGAATGATTAACAAGGGAATCAGAATATATTACCTTGTGCCCAGGAGGAAACAGATGGAGTGAGAGGAAAGCATGAGGCTGGATATTAGTCATAATGTCCATATGTGCCACAAATGATATCCTGGCATGAAAACGAGGATTATTATTGGTTTATATACACTTGAAATCCACATGTATTAACATTATAATACAGACTTATTTGTGCATTCTTAATATTTTTGCTTCTTCTTTTATTGTTTGCCTTTTATTTTGTCTTTAAACTTTGCAGTCTTCTACAGATTCAATGTTTATTCAGGTTCCTAAATATCATTCTTTCCAATTGGTTTGTTTTTTATATTTGTTTATATTTGTCAGTTTTTAAAAAAAATCAGAAACTTTTTTTTAGTTTGTTGGTAGTCTATTCACATTTGGGAATAAACAAAAAAAAAACTGATTAACATGCATTTCTTGAATGGCTAATGATGTTGAGAATATTATCATTTAAAAAAAAAATTTAGTAGAGAGTTTGTGGGTTTACACACCCACCATTTACAACAGGATTTCCATATGCCATCCCACTACCTATAACTTGCATTGGTGTGGAAAATTTGTTATTATTGATGCAGCATTTTTGGTAATTTTACTAATTTGTAACTACATTTCCCTTTGTTACAATTGATGAAAAATTATTAAAATAATACTATTGCCTACTGTCCATAGTTTAATTAAGTGTATTTTTCCACACACCATTCAACATTAACACCTTGTGTTAGTGTCATATATTTGTTATAATTCATTAAAGAATATTCTTATACTTGTATTAACTATAGTCTAACATCTACAATAGGGTTCATTGTATTTTTATACAGTCTTATGTATTATCTTTTAATTTTTATTCTAGTAACATATATGACTTAAAGTTTCCCCTTTTAATCATCTTCACCTATATAATTCAGAGCTATTAATTACACTCACAATTATGTGCTACCATAAACACCATACGTTTCCAAACCTTTGCAATCAACCAAAACAGAAATTCTGTGCAAATTAAGCATCAACCCCCATTATCTAACACCGATCTATCTGCTGGTAACTTATATTCTAGATTCTAACACTGTGATTTTGCTTATAATAATTTGTTTTTAATTTTGAGGAGTTCCCATTTATCTATTTTTCCTTTTGCTCTTTATGCTCTGGGAGTAAAATTCAAGAAACCATTACCTAACACAAGACCCTGAAAATGCATGCCTACATTTCCTTCTACAGTTATATAAGCCCAGTTCTTATATTTAGGTATTTGATCCAGTTTAATTAATTTTGTATTTGGATTGAGATACAGGTCCTATTTCATTCTTTTGCATGTGGATATCCAGTTCTCCCAGTACCATTTGATGAATAGACTATTGAACCCCAGTTGAGTTGTCTTAGCAGGTTTACAAAAAATCAGTTTACCATAAGTATGAATGTCTATTTCTGAATTCTCAATATGATTCCATTGGTCAATATATATAACCTTGTGCCAATACCATGCTGTTTGGCTACCATTGCTTTGTAATATGCTTTAAAGTCAGGAAGCATGAGTCCTCCAACTTCATTCCTCTTTTTCAAGTTAGGTTTGGCTATTTGGGTGTCCCACCCCCCCCTTCCAAATAAATTTGATAATTGGCTTTCCCATTTCTGCAAAGAAAGCTGTTGGAATTTTGATTGGGATTCTGCTGAATCTGTAAATTATTTTGGATAATTGAATTGAAATATTTAGTGGTATTTAATCTTCCAATCCATGAACACCAAGTGTCCTTCCATTTATTTAGGTCTATTTTATTTCTTTTAGCAATGTTTGGTTGTTCTTTGTGTACAAGTCCTC
>JAQZBX010100734.1:0-11334 GCA_029593785.1 Cabassous unicinctus | reverse complement strand
GAGTTACCACAGCTCTTTGATTTTTGGTTCAACCTTGATTGTTAGGATTGTCCTGCTGGTTGCTCAAAACTGGGCACTGGACCCAGTAATTGGTTGTAGAATAGTTTCCTAGGGCCTTGGGCAGGGAGGCTACAGAGGCCAGGAAAAGCCTCTCCTATTTATTTTTAATTTTCTTATGTGCACTTCCTTGGTCTGCCAGGAGATGGTGCTCGTTGGCAGCTCTCAATTCAATGCCTGATCAGAGTGTATTTTTTGTGATACAGACCAGATCAATGTGATAGAGCTTCCTGTCTGGGGGCTAAGAGCCTTGTAATTTAAACTTTCTGAGACAGTTCTCCAGTCTTCTCTGGCAGCCCCCTCCCTTTTCCCAGCTAGGAAATATTTCCTCTCCCCTCTGAATCCTCAACAATCAGTCCCTGTTAGTAGAGGAGGAGATTGGGAGGTTTGTATATCTTTAGCCCCTTGCAGGCTCCAAGGCAAACAATGGTGCAGCCCCCCACCCCCACCCCCGGCCTGGAAGGGCTCTCGGGACAGGGCAGACCAAACTTGCAAGAGTCAAAAGCAGGGTCAGCCCCAGGCTCTCTCTCCCCTCTCCTGTGGAGTCCTCAACAATTAGCCCAGGCTAGAAGAGAGGGAGGTTGCGAGGGTCGGATTTCTCCAGTCCTTCCTAGGCTCCCAGGGCAAACCACCATGTGGAAGGGTCTGTGGGGCTCCACAGCCCAAATTTGCGGGTCAGAACCTGAGTCAGCCTAAGGCTGTGTCTCTCTCTCTCCCCTTTCCGGGAGTGGTAGATCCCTGGAGCCCCCTTTGTCTGTAGTCGCAGGCCCAGAGGCCCGAGAATTCTAAAGAGTGTAGAGGAGGGTGCCGGCAGCAGCGGCCGCTGCTGGTTCCAACTCACGGTTCTGTCGTCACGATTTCCCTCTTTTGTCCCTCTCTCCTCTGGGTGGTGTGCAGCCTTCACCTGCTGTCCTAAACCCTAGAAGATCTATTTCGGTGCTGTTTCAGCCTGTCCTCTAGCTATTTTTCTGGAGAAGACATTCCCGTGTCTTACCCAGTGCCTGGCTTCAAAGCTTCAAAGCACAAGCTGACTCTCTCATTTGGAGCTAATGCAACTGGTGACTAAGTTGAAGCCAATGCTCATTTATCATTCTGAAAACCCTAGGGCCCTTAAGAATTACGCAAAATCTGCTCTGCTTGTGCTCTATAAATGGAACAACAAAGCCTGGATGACAGCACATCTGTTTACAACATGGGTTACTGAATATTTTAAGCCCACTGTTGAGACCTACTGCTCAGAGAAAAAGATTCCTTTCAAAATATGACTGCTCATTGACAATGCACTTAGTCATCCAAGAGTTCTGATGGAGACATACAACAAGATTAATGTTGCTTTCATGCCTGCTAACACAACATCCATTTTACAGCCCACCGATCAAGGAGTAATTTTGACTTTCAAGTCTTATTATTTAAGAAATACATTTCATAAAGCTATAGCTTCCATAGACAGTGGTTCCTCTGATTGATCTGGGAAAAGCAAATTGAAACCCTTCTGGAAAGGATTCACCATTCTAGATGCCATGAAGAACATTCATGATTTGTGGGAGAAGGTCAAAATATAAACATTAACAGGAGTCTAAAAGAAGTTGATCTCAACCCTCATGGATGACTTTGAGGGGCTGAATACTCCAATGAAGGAACTAACTGCAGATGTGGTGGAAATAGCAAGAGAAAACCTATTAGAAGTGGAGCCTAAAGATGTGACTGAATTGCTGCAATCTCATGATAAAATATGAATGGATGAGGAGCTGCTTTTTATGGATGAGCAAAGAAAGTGGTTGCTTAAGAGGGAATATACTCCTGGTGAAGACACTGTGAACATTGTTGAAATAACAACAAAGGATTGAGAATATTACATAAACTCATTTTAATAAAGCATTGGCAGAGTTTGAGAGGACTGACTGCAATTTTGAAAGAAGTCCTACTGTGGATAAAATGCTACCAAATAGCATCTCATGCTGCAAAGAAATCTTTCATGAAAGCAAGAGTCAATCAAAGTGACAAACTTCACTCTTGTCTTATTTAAGAAATTGCCACAGCCACCTGAAACTTCAGCAACCACCACTCTGATCTGTCAGCAGCCATAAACATTGAGGCAAGACCCTCCACCACCAAAAATAACTTGCTGAAGGCTCAGATGATGGTTAGCAATCTTTAGCAATAAGGTATCTTTTGATTAAAGTAGGTACATTTTTTAGACATAATGCTATTGCACACTTAATAGACTATAGTATAGAATCAACATAACTTTCATATGCACTGGGAAAGCCAAAAATTCATGTGACTTTATTGCAGTGGTCCGGAACCAAACCCGCAAACTCCAAGGTATGCCTGTATCTAAGCCTCTTAGAAAGAAAACGATTAAAATTTTAAGAGAAGGATAGTTTGGCCTAATAAGCATATTATTATTATCACCTTAGACATTGAGAAAGGACCCAAAACTCATTGGTGCAGGAACTGTCAACAGTAGCGCTATTGATATTTTGAGGTGGGTAATTCTTCGCTGTGGGGGGCTGTTCTGTGCATTGTAGGATGTCTATTTAGCAGCATCACTGGCATCTACAAACTAGATGCCAATAGCACTCTCCTCCCCAAGTTGTGAAAACCAAAAATGTTTCCAAACATTGCCAAATGTCTTCTGGGGAAGTGGGGGAGGCAAAAATTCCCTCAGTTGAGAACAACTGCATTGGTGTGGCCTCGTCATTCTTTCATTCTTTTCCCAAGGATGAAAGAGAAGCAAAAATTCTTTGGGGTTTAAGGGGATAATCACGAGACAAGGTTATATTATGGCAGTAGTTCTCAAACACTTTTTTCAGTGACAGATTCAAGTTCACAAGCATGGCACTCCCATGGACATTGACTCAGATTGAGATAATCTGACTATAGGTCATATACAAAACTCTATCACTTTTTTCTGACCCAAGAAAGAATATTAGACTTTAAGTGAGTGAAAGTAATGTGACCTAGGAAAAAAACATGATTCTGGTTTAATTTTTAACATATTGGCAAGTAATTTGAAAACATCAATACTTTACCAGTTGTAGTAAATTGCTTATGATGCAATCACACCTGATCCAATGCACCAGTGTTCAAAACACAACAGTAAACACTGCCACACCTTAGATGTTTTGTGTTGTACCTCTGAGAAATTTTAAGAACTTACAGAAGTTATGAATTTGGACCTCATTAACTGGGAACCCATAAAAATTTATACAAAGGCTGTTGATGATCTTAACAGGATTGAGGAAGGGGCAAGAGAAGACTCCCCACTCCCCACAGTACAAAATGTAAACTCCTTAGCAGAGTACAGAAGACCTTTACAATCCAGCCCATCTTTCCTAACTCACCCTTCCCAAATTCCATCACACCCGCCCTATACCATGAAGAACCAACCCAATACTTCCCAATTTTTTCATATATTGGCACACCCAGTAAATAATTTGAGGCTACACAGGGGTACACAAACAAAGCTGTAGCAGAAAACAATTGGTCTGTTGGCCCAGGCCCTCCTTGCCCGGCAGCCCAAAAGTTACACAGATTAACCAACTGGCAAACATATACCTATTCAAGCATACCCAGGATACCACTACTTGGTGGCCAACATCTGGTCTAATTCACTCTGATCCTTCTTGTCTTTGTTTTCACCAAATTCACCTATCCTCCCCCTTGCAAACTGCTATTTAACCCTCCACACCCAGATCAATTACCATTTCATCTGTGATGTCTTTCCCACCTCTCTCCTGCTATCATCCCATTACATGCAGTACAGACACCTATGATAAAGCCCTTACCACACTGGGCTGCCCCACAAGAATGTGCCTTCTAGAGTCCAGGGACTGCTAGGAATGAACTGGGTCTATACGCATTCAGATACAGATAGCTCTCCTCTTAGCAGCAAGGTATCAGACCAGGCACAAGGATCCAGGGGTGAGCAAGGACAGGAAGAACCCCAGCCCACCTGGAGCTCACAGTCCAGTGGGGAAATGGATATTAAGCAGCCATTCACACAATTATTTATTTAATTTAAATGGTGGCACATGTTTCAAAAGAGAAGTACAGGGTTCAATGAATGCATATAATGAGTAGTTCTGATCTATTATGAGAATCAGGGAAGGAGTGCCTTGAAGGGGTGGCACCTAACAGATAAGCTCTGAAAAAAAAAAACAGGAATTAACTAGGTAAAAGGAAAATATGTTTGAAGAGCACATGCTGTGTTCCAAACCAAGCATTCTGGTTCCTGACATCTTTGTATCCCCAGGACCTGGTCCAGGAAAATCCTCAATAAATATTTAATTAATTTTTTTTTAAGTTTCGAGTACCTTTAAGGACTTTGTCTCTAAGAGGGTTCTTCCAAATAATTATTATTCTTTTAGAAATCCTTTTCAATAATTCAATTTATAAAATATTTATTGAAACATTATTATATGCAAGATTCCAAACGCTCAGGATAAAAAGATGAACTAGAATTTTCCAGGTGAAGAGTATAGAAGAAAGTGTTTCAAGCAAAGTAGAGAACATAAGAAATTTCATGGAGGCAAGAGAGTACACAGCATGGTCTGGAAATAGCATGCGACCTTGATAACAAACAAAGAGACTGGGGCGTGTATTAGTCATCTATTGCTGAATAAGAAATTAGCCCAAACTCAGCAGCTTACAACAACATACATTTATTATTTCACACTCATTACCAACTTCAGACTTTCTCACCAGGCTTTAGTCAAGGTATCTGCTGAGACCACAGTCATCTCATGATTCAAGTGGAGCAGGATCTGCTTCCAAGGTCACTCATTGTTAGTTGGCACTTACAGGTTGTTGCAGGATTTAATTCCTTGTGGGGTGTTCACCAGACCACCCTCAGTTCCTTGCCATGTAGGCCTCTAGCTGGCAATTGACTTCATCAAAGACAGCAAGAAAGAAGGTAGCAAAACAAAAGTTAAAGTATTTTGTAATCTAATCATGGAAGTGATATCCCACCACTTCTGCCATGTTCAATTAATTCATCAGAAGCAAGTCACTAGGTCCAGCCACCACACAAGGAATCACAGGAGGCAGAGATCACTGGGGTCCATCTTCTAAGTCTGTCTAACAGCACTTTACCATGTAGAGTCTTGAATGCCAGTGAAAGGAGCTAGTATTTCAGTAGATAATGGAATGCCACTGAAGGGTTTGGGGTACATGAGTGACATGATGAGAGCTGCTCTATGGAGAGATTATTTTGACAAAGTATACAATACTCTGAAGGATGGATTAGAAACAGAAAGTGTAGTTATAATTTCCTTATCTTGAAATAGAGTTTCAAGATAAGGAAATTAAGAAATAGACGTTAAGTGACTTGTATCACCATCCAACTTTGCAAAGATGGAGGCATTTCTAATAGGCCAGAATGCAAAGAAAGAATCTGGTGATACTTGAACACTGACAGGCTCTGAGGACATGGTACGGGGAGGATTTTTTCAACAAAGCTTCAAGTTTTCCACCAAGGATAATAGGAAGGTTCACAAAAACCATAAAGCAGGAATAAGCATCAACGTCGACAGAAGACGAGGGATAACAGAACTAGGGATTTGGGGAACTGATGAGACAACCAGGTAGACCAACAGGCATCCATTAGAAATGCCAACCTGGTGTTGAATAATGTCCACATGGAAATGGCAGTTGAAGCCATGGGAATGAATAAAATTGCTAGGAAAGAGAAAGAAGAGAAGGCGGAGGACAAACCATAGGGACCTCCAACTTCTAGAGAAGTAAGAATAGGAAACAGGAGCAGCAGCTTAAGAACCAAAGAGGAAGAAGTGGGAAAATCAGGAAAAGAATCAAGAGGTCCAAGCCTCAAGAAATCCTGAAAAGAATATCCCAGGAAAGTAAGGGGGCTGCCAGCATCAAATGCTGTAGAGAACCCTAGAAGACAACACTGCAGAGAAGGTCATTGAAAAAGGTCACCAACGCCACTTGAGAGAATTTCAGTGGAAACCAGAATATGAGGGTACAGGAATGAGTGCATGCAAGGTGGAGGGGTAGACACAGAAAATGAGTACCTTCAAAGGCATGAGGCAGGAAAGGCAAGGGGTGACCTAGAGCAGCAGCTTAAGGAGAAAAGGAGAGAAAACTTCCTCACGCTGGAAGAGACCGGAACATGTTTGCAGCAAATGGGGATGGAAGTGGAAAGAAGTCAAAGTTGCAAGGAAAAATAGGTTAATATCTAATTGTTGTATAAGATTCCCAAAGGGTTTGGCAAACATAATGACAGGAGTTTAGAACTGAAAAGGGGGAAGTAGAAGTGATCTGGGTTTCCTCCTACTTCCTGACTCCTTGGTCTCTGCTATCAACTCTTCTTATGAGCACTGGTTTCCTTTCCCTTCCTTTTCCTTCCCTTCCTTTTCCTCCCCTTCCCTCCCTCTTCCCTTCCATTCCCTTCCCTTTCTCTCCTTTCCTTCCATTCCCTTCTCTACCTTTTCCTTTCCTTCACATTCTAATGCTCACTCTAAGCTATCTCATGCACTCCTACGGTTTTGGGATGCTGTTACACCTTGCCACAGTTCACCCATCCAGCCTCACAAACATCCATAACCACCCCCATACACACCCACACACATACTGCATCCTCTGGCCATTCTGAACTTTTTCATTCTTCAAACATGTGACCCTTGGGGTGTCCTGCAAGCTATGCTCTCTGCTTGGAATACTTCTCATAACTCTCTTAACATGATCAGCTCCTTCTTATTCTTCAGAACTGTTTAGATGTAACTTCCTCCAGGAAGCATTCCTGACTCCCCCACCACGTAAGCCCACAGGTGCACCCATTTGTAAATAGCACCTTTTAATATGTTAAGGTGAGTCAGGGTGTGGATGCATTTGTAAACAGGATCTTGGAAAATCCTATTTAAGTATGGCCAGACTGAATCAGGGTGGTCCTTGATTCATTTTACTGGAGGCCTTATAAAGAAAGGAAATTCAGATGCCATCAGAGAAGCCAGAAATCAGAGGAAATGTGAGAAACAGACACAAGGAGAGGCAAATCACAATGTGAAGGCAGAGATGCAAGCCAAGGAACCCAAGGATTGCAGCAAGCCAGCACCAGAACACTACAGATTTGGGGGAGAAAGTATGACCCGCTGAGACCTTGATGTTGGACTTGTATTCGTGAATTTGTTGTTTAAGCCAAACCATTGTTTAGTATTTGTCATAGCAGCTCTAGCAAACTAAGACAGTACACATATGGACCTTAAGTAAAAATTGTTTGGATGAATTTGAATATTGTTTGAAGAATATGTTCTTAAATTCATGTGGTAACTTTTACCACACACTTGGTGAGTCTGGTTCAAATTACCATATTTCCTTGGAAGTAAGAAATATTTATTTATAAAAATGTTATAGTTCCTTCAACTGGTTTCAGTTACAATGCACATATCTATGGAGTACAGTATAGGTGAATTCTGCTAATTGTGGCTAGAAAAGAAAGCATAATGCTGATTTTGCTTTCAGAGTACATTTCTTTAGACCAATTGAATCAAGGTTGATGGCTGAGGTTTCTCTAATCAGTGATACATGGAGCAGGAGTACTGCTTGTCTTACCAGGGAGCACATAAAGAGATTCTGTGATGACAAACTTCCATCGAGAGGTACGCTTCCGAAGAGCAGATCCACCAGGGAGCTGAGAGCTGGCAAGGCATGTGCAGAGATCAAATGCCCTCCTGTGGGCTTGCAAAGGGGCAAAGTGCCCAGAGAGTAATTCAGAACGGAAGTGCACCCAGCCAGCACTCACATAGGGCAAATCGTTCCCATGTCAGACTTTGAACAGCATTTACCAAGCAGAGAAATATATTTCAAGACAAGTGAATTCATTCACCTGATTGGTTTTTCTCTTTGATCTGCCTTTTTTTTTCTTAATTAAGCCAGTAAAAAGAATTTATTTAGGAAATGGGGGGAAGAACAGAGCTTGCTGAGAAATGGGAGAGAAAGATGGAAATATATACCAAGACTTGGTGCGAGTCTTCTAGGCAGAGAGAGCCTCTTTGATCTGCCTTTAATGTCAACCACACTCACCTCCACAGATTGTAGCTATGACCCACTGAGATAAATGAAAAAGAAAAGGGAAGATCATTTTAGCCTACCCCAAGTAGTCATTGGAAGTTTACCACTACTCTTGTCACTCCCTCCACCTGAAGCTCTCCCAAACATTTTTACAGTATAATTCATTAATTCCCATCACTCCTCTCTAAGGCACTATTATTCTCCCACCCCCCACCCCCGAGTGGGAGCCATAAAAGGCTCAGAGAGGATGACAGTTGGCTCCGGTGCAGGCATTCAGTGCCAGCAACGCAATTCGGAGCTCCCAATTTGTAACCTGACTTGCTGGGCCAGCTCATTCCAGACCACTACCCCAAAACAGGCAACTAAAGGCTCATTAACCCTCCCATCTGTACGAATCTGCCACCTAGAATTCACACCTGGGAATTCACTGTCCCTTTCTTTGCTTCCTAATTTATATAATATGTAATTTCCATCTTACACTATCTTGAATGTATGCATGCTATAAAAATTAGGGTACAGTATTTATTTACATGCATATTCTTAAAAGCCCCAATTCAGACTATATCTAAAGTTATTTCTCATAGTAATTCAAAACTGCAGTATTCAACATATCTCCAAATTTTACAACTTTAAAATCTTTGTAGTGCTTGCAACCTACCTGTCTACAACCAAAGGTGAAAGGACGTAGGTGAGCTGAGTAACGGGAAGAAGGAGTTGGAGCGTATGGAGTATGTTATGCCAAGGTGAGTGGACTAAGGTGGAAAGAGAAAGAGATAAGGCAAAAACAAAGATCAGACAGGGAGTTCAGGGCAGGACTTGGCAAGGACAGCATATGAAGGAAAGCATGAGAATCATTACCTTCTGTGGCTCCCCCAACTTCCCAATCAAGAGGCCACACCTGGTTCCTCCCTTGTGCGAGCCACCACCTGCTGCTACCACCAACTGAGAGAGCACAGCACCCCCTCCCAGGAGAGGGATGTGACTCCCAAATTCCCTTCCTTGCAGATGCCTGCCTGCCTTCCTTCCTCTCTTAGCATCAGGAGGTCCTAGCCTTCCAGCCTCCAGGGAAGGGAGCAGGTGCAGGCAAGGAGGTGACCCCAGCACTGTCACTCCTGCAGCTCGCAGGCTGACTGATGCCTGCATGCGTGCATGAAAGGAAAAGCAAGTTCAAGAAATGTCAAGCAGCAACACCAGTGATATCAGATTCATTAATCATAACCTTTGCAAATAAAGTAGAGGTTTCTGGTATAATAATATATTCACTGAGAACCTGCAATGTGCAAGGACTATGCACATAGTGCAGTGAGACACAAATCATGAGTGACAAATTCCACATATCCTCCTGCCACCCAAGGGCAAAAGAGTGAGACTCCCCTGCAGTGTCTGTCCCCTTGTCTGATTCCCCCGGCAGTCCTGCTTTCTCTGAACCCATTCAGAGCAGAACAACTCACATGGATGCTTCTGCCCAGAAGCTAAATTTTAGGAGCCTGGGGAGATTTGGGGTTAAGAACAGTATGTGGTTGAGGAATAACCTCACACAGTTTTATGCTGTATGGTCAAGTAAAAAAAAAAAAAATTATACCACCAGTAGGCAACGGCTCTCGAATAAAAGAACTGGACGGTTATTTCTAGAAACTGTGTCTGTCAGTACTTTTCTTGCTATTATTTTTTCTATTTAAGATTCAAGTCTATGTCTTTAATTTCTGATCAAAACTACAGGATGTAATTAGCACCTCCCTAACTTGACAGGTGCCTAAGCCTTTCAGTAAGGCCCTAAAGGAATCCACTACGGAATTTCAACCTATCTGGAGCCCCAGTCTGAGAAATATACTGCCTCCAGTCAACAACAGTGATTTGCTACAATGGGAATTCTCAACCTACATTCATTCATTCAACAAATATGTAGTGAGCATCTACTGGGTGCCAGGCTTTCTTCTGGTTACTAAGGATACAACAATAAACAAAAGAGACAAAGCTGTTGGGGGGTGGCATGGTGAATCCTGTTAAAGTGCAATTTTAGAATCTCCTGGAGACAGGTAGAGTTTGGAAAGGTCCCTGTGCAGAGTCTAGTATGGACATCATATGCCTTCATCCTGGTACCCTGATTGCCCAAGAAACTCTGTATCAGACTGAAATGTCGACGACAGGGACCATGTCTTCCTCATCTTTAAAAACACAGAATCTGGAATGCAGAAGGCATCTTCTCTTCCCTGTAACATGGGCATGGTTCCCCAGCAATTCCTGCCTTCTACACATGTGTTTCTCAAAGTGTGGCATTTGAGCCAGCTGACCAGCAGCACCTGGGAACGCATTAGGAATGCAAATTCTCGGGCCCCAGCCCTGATCTACTGAATCATAAATTCTGGGGGTGCCACCCAAGCCCTCCAGATGATCTTTAAGGCAGACTAAAGTTTGAGAGCCTCTGTCCTACACTCTCAGGCATTCACCCTGACCCACAGCTCAGCTCTCACTGCTCTCCTTCTCAAAATAACAGCAATCAATTACTGCATGCCTTCTGTGTGCCCGGCTTGTGCTAGGCTCTCCACACAATGATTCTAACTACTCTCGGTACCCACAAGGTTGATAAAATCATCCCCCATTTACCAAGGAGAAAACTGAAGTTCAAAGCAGCTCAATTACTTGCCCAAAGTCAACGCAGCTAGTAACAGGATCACAATTCAAACTCAGGTCTGTTTAATTTCAAAGGCCAAACTGCACACTTTTTCCTAAGCTCTTCACTATCCTCTTCTCTCTTCTTTTTACCATTAGTTGCTCTATTTTTTTCTCTCCCTAGGTCCCTGCATCACACAACAATCAGCTCCTATCTGGCCTATTGGGAATCAGCTCACCTGAGCCCTTTGTGATCTTCTTCCTATGGTTGAGCAATATGTGCACTTTGAAAGTAATATACTGATTTCCCCACATTCAGAAATGTTCACTTACATTTGAACATGAATATTTCCTTCCTAGCTGCACAGTGTATTGCTAAGTTCACTATGTGCATTTTAGAGAAATGGGATATTACTCCCTTCTTTACAGGAGAAAAAAGTATCTTCTATAGTTAGGGGAGCAAGAATATGAATGCTATGAAATTATATTTTCTATAGCCATTTAAGACTTGCATTTGGGGAGCAGAAATATCATAGATGAAAAAGATGCTCAACAAACCTGGCTGCAGACATGAGTCTGCAATGTAGTGAAGGTGAGGCTCTCAGAAAATGTCTGTTCTAAGGCAACCTTTAAAAA
>JAQZBX010100733.1:0-11333 GCA_029593785.1 Cabassous unicinctus | reverse complement strand
TTTTTTGTTCATAGCCAAGGGAAGAGAGCATCTGTGTCATTTTAGTTTTGGATCACTCCTGCTTCCCAAAATGCAAAGGATTGCTGACCTGTCTGATCCTTACTCAAGACTGAAACTAAGCCAAGACAACAGAGAACACCCCTGGTCCCCATGAACAGGCTAGACTTCTCCTAGTGATAAGTAACAGCAGGCTATATGGGGAAAAGGCATGAATATGGATAGAGTACTTCTGTGGCACAGTGTCTTCCTACCCTGGGTTGTGAGTATATGCAACTAAACTTGCCAATCTCATCTGTCCAGTGTCATGGTGTGAGTTGTCAATAGAGATGCAAAATGTCACCACTGGATATGAATATTTCCATGCTTATAGGAGGCAAGGATCTGAGTGAGAGTGTGTTTTACACCTTAACAGAGTTTTTGTGGAGTTAAAATGTATGGTGATGTTGGCTGTCTCTTCCTAAATACTCTGGAAACAGTTACAAAAGAAAGGGATGAGCTGAAGGCTTCAAATTTGCAATTGAAGCACTGCATGAATGATATGAAAATTTCTATGTGTGCTTTGAAAGAAAATCTTGTTTCATGCAGCCACAGACTTGAGATCTCTGAAAACCAGACTTAGAGTCTCATTGTGTGAGTAACAGAGTTATAATAGAAACTAAAATCTCAACCTTGCAGAGTGTCTGCTGTTAAAGTGAGGGCATTGATTGGAAAGCAGTGGAATCTTGAGGATTGGGATGGAGACATACAGATTAATGATGATGGCAGTGGGGACACTGAAACCCTAAATTCTGCTGAGACTCTGCCAGATGAACCTCTAATGAGGAGACAACCACCTGGCCTCCTCCCTACCCTGAGGAGAAGACCACCCAATGTCAAGCCTGTACCACCCAGCCTCCAGCCTGCCCCAATGAATCCTGACCTCCTCCCTACTCAGAGGAGAGGACCACCCAACCTCCAGCCTGCACTACCCAGCCTTCAGTCTGCCCCCAGGAGTCCTGACCTTCTTCCTTTCCTGAGGAGACAATCACCCAACCTCCATCCTGCCCTGAGGAGTCTGCCATCCAAACCCATTCCTGGTACAAAGCTGTATTAGTCAGGATTCTCTAGGGAAACAGAACCAACAGGAGATATCTGTAAACAGTATGAGATTTTATAAGATTGTCTCACGTGACTGTAGGGATGCACAAGTCCAAATTCCGTAGGGCTGGCTGCAAGCCAGGAACTCCAATGAAGGTGCTTGTTGAGTTCCCCAGGAGATGCTGGCTGTCTGAAGTAGAGATGGGAATTCTCTCCTTGAATGCTGAAATCGCTTCTCCTTTTAAGGCCTTCAAATGATTGTAGATGATTGTAGATGTAACCAGCCATCTATGCAATCAACTCACTGATGATTAAAATCCATGAAATACCCTTGTATTACACTAGCCCAGTGCTTGCTTGACCAAACAGCTGGGCACATTACCTGGCCAAGTTGACACATTAGCCTAACCGTCACAATGGGTTAATAGAAATTACTCAAACTAAAATAGAGAAAGAGTAAAGAAAATAGACTAGAGCATCCAAGAACTCTGGGACAATAACCTATGGTGTAATATATGCATAATTGAAAACCAAGGTGGAAGGAGGGAGAAAATGGGGGAACTGCAAAATAACCAAAAAATAATAATAAAAGGCCTCAGTATCCCAAGCCGGACTCAAAAGCCCTACAAACATTGCCAAACAGCTGAAAATACACAATATGGAGAAAATATTGAGCGTAGACGGATAAAAGACATTACATACAAAGAACAAAGATTTTGAAATAACAGATTTCTCATCAGAAACCATACAAGACAGTGGAGCGACATCTTTAAAGTTCTGAAACAAACAAAAAACCCCACAAAAACTGTCAATCAAAAATTACAAGCCCAGCCGTTTTTAGCACCTCCTGTTTCCCCACCCTAAATAGTACAAAATAGTTAAATGCATGACACCTGACACTGGACGCATGAGACTGGCAGGAGTTTAATCGCATATATTCACAACCCAGGGCAGGAAGACACTGCACACAGCCCACAGGGGGACTGCCTTCAGGAGCAGAGTGACCCAGCAGGGCTGTGGGAGGGAGGAGGACTTTGTAGTAATGAGAGTGGGGCATCCCCGGTTCCCACAGGAACAGGTGATTGAGTAATCCCACGGGCTGGCAGGGAACTGAAGTCCTTTGGTTAAAAACTGGGCCAAGTGCAGCTGCTGGGGAGCCTTTCCTGCCGCGTGGGATGCATATCTAGTGAAAACAGGGCGACTCACAGGCCTTTGGAGCCCTGTGAGGCTCAGGATGTCAAGGCAGCAGATGGAGTCTTAGATCTTACAATAAAGTGGATCCCTTGGTACCTTGACATCAAACATGTACTTTAGTGATATTTTGAGAGGCCAACAAAGAAGCCTCTCAAGACCTCGAAATAAGCATTTAAAGGGCAGAAGAATTCGGAAGGCCTAGTTATGAATTATGGGTAATAAAGTTTGGAAGCCTGTGTGAAGGCATTGTTCCCACTTGTTTGAGAGGCAGGGAAAGAGATCTAAGGCCTCTGGTGCCATAGGCTTGTTTTAAAATGTGTGGGTGACTGTGTTACCTAGACATCAGTTCTCGTTCTTGAAGGTACTATCGATCTACATACAAGTGTGTCCGAAGCCTGTCTGCCTCGGGCAGTCAGTACACAGTCCAGGGCTAGACAGCTGTTAAAAACGTGAACTCTAGAGGCGTCCCCCTTGGTGAAGGCGAGGCAGGGGTCTGCGTGGCACTGGTGCAGGAACAGTGTCTCCAGGACCATGAATTCAGGTTACTCAATGCCTGTGGCAGTGATGACGCCCAGTGGGGGCTCCACATGCCGCTCCCTATCTTAAACAGGAATTCCCGAGAGGCTCCTTAGGCCTCTCCATTTTTTTTTTTTTTTTGGATTTCCTGTTTATTTTATTTAGAAGGATGTTCAAAGTTAAAAACTTTGCTGCAATGGCTGAGGTAAAGTTATTGACTTGTTCAAATCTGACACAAACAACTCATATTGAAGATAATTTTTGTTAAATGATGAAACATTGTTAAAGCAATAGCAAGAAATAGCATATCATTACAGAAAAAACTATACAAAAAGATTCTTCTTCTATTTCAGTACCTGTCACTGTTAAACAAAGGCAAGTATTCCGACAAAATATGCGAATCCAGCAAACAACAGGAAAAGCACAGGCCAAGGAGTGCACTTTCACAAAAACAAACAAGGAGAGGTGGTGATGTTTTTCTCTCTAATTACAAACTTGTTTCCTAGAAAATAACTGAAGAACACAAGCTGGTGTAAGAAAACGTGGGTAATTATACCTTTAAATATTATTTAGAAAGGCAAATTATTAAAAACTAATAACTGCAAAATCATTTGATTTTCACTCAAATTACAGATGCAGAAATCCATGTCAATTACAAACCCAAGGCCAAGCTGTGCTATCTTTGTGTGTGTACACAGTTGTTTCTTTCTCTCCCAGGGATAAAATATCCCTTTTCAAACCAATGCTCTAAACGTCATAACTATATTTAGAAATACACAGAGAGGAAAATATGACTATTGCAATTCAACGCTGTAGGCCTCTCAATTAAAATGACTACTTAATCATCGGGAAAGTAGAAGTTTCTTTGAATGCTTTCTCCGAGTCCAGCTCTGTGTATTCTGAGAAGTGAAATGAGTGCCTTGATGACGGTCAGAAATGTCTGGAACTCCAAAAGGGGTAAGGAGTGTCCTGGTGAGGCCTTGGATTGTGGCCTTAGTGTACATAGAGACATCTGTTACCTTGGATTTATCTTTTGGGTATCTGTGAGTCAAAAGATGGCCAGAGTTCTTTACCCCAAAGGGTACATCTCTTAGGCAGTGGCCCAAGAGTTTGCAAAAAATGTACATATGGGACCATTTGTTGGCCATATCTTCCAGTGCTAAGATGGCTGCCTAAAGTTTGGCCAGCTCTTAGGTTCTATCCCTTATTAGGGACACCTTGATTAAGGGAAGGAAAGCAGCAACATTCCACTGAGCTCCAACACTAGTGCGGTAGCAGTTCATGCATAAAGTGTATTAAACTGCTATTGCTGTTTACTCACTTGATTCTAAGGGGCTCCCCTGGTAGCCAAGGAGTCTAGGAGAGGGGTGTCCTCCAGCACTACGGCATCTGGCCAGGGACTGGGGACAGGGAAGGCCACCCTCTCCTGCAGAATGGCCTATGCTAGAAAGCTCAGATTTGGCTCCACCCATATCATAGAGGCCTCGATAGCTATGCCAAGCATGCCAGGTCCTGGTTCCATGACCCCAGGCATAATGGGCAGCTTGTTTCGGAGGATTACAAGCTCAGGGTTTGTGAGAGCCTGTTTTTAGGAGAGTCCGGTGTTTCCAGCACTGATTTACATCAAATGTTGCCTGAATGGTGTGTAGTGCAGAGGCAAGGAAGGCAATTTCTTGCATGAGAAGTCCATGGACAGCCTATGGCCATCACTAGGCACAAGAAGAGTTGCTAAAGCCTCTACAGCGAAGGAGTCTGAGGGCATTAGTGGGAATGCCTGTTGATTTCGATTTGGACAGATTCTAGAGCCTTTTGTTGGAGGGGGACCCATTCAAAGTGGGATGGTTTGCAAGTTAACAGCATCAGTGAGATTAAGTAAAATTTGTAAACAAGGAATATGTTGCCTTCAAAACCCAAATAAGCCTAAAGTTTGAAGGTGCTGAGAGGTTCAACAGCTGTTTTCTGACAGTGTGAGGCTTGGAACAGCCCTCTGTTTACCAGTATTTGTCAGGAATTTAATCGAAGTGGCAGGGCCTTGCGCTATGTGTGGGGCAATGGCTCATCCCCTTTTGGCGCGGCTCCTTTGTATTTGCATGCCCTTAATATTTACCATTCACTGACTTTATGGAGTCAGCAATTTGAATAATATTGGGTATTGGGTATGTGGGCTTTTTTGGACAGGATCACAGCATTCAGGTTGTGGTAATTCACCCTAAGCCACCATTCACTCCTTCCAGGTTTAAAAACAGGCCAAACTGGGTTGTTAAATGGAGAAGCTGTGGGGATAATCACCTCTTTGCTAATTAGGTCTTTTTTTTTTTTTTAAGATTTTATTTATTTATTTATTCTCCCCCGGCTGCTTGTGTTCGCTGTGTCCATTTGCTGTGTGTTTTTCTGTGTCTGCTTGTCTCCCCCTGCTGGGCCGTCCTGCTGTGTCAGCTCACTGAGCTGCATGGGCCGGCTTGCCTTCACCAGGAGGCCCCGGGAATCGAACCCTTGGCCCCCCATATGGTAAACGGGAGCCCTATCGATTGAGCCACATCTGCTTCCCTAATTAGGTCTTTTATAATCCTTTAATGATTATTAAAGGCCCTGCTTTAATTTACATTGGGCCTTATTAACTATTTTAACTAGGAGATTCCATGGGATCCCATTTTGCTAAGTCAATTTGTAGGTGCCAAAGGCTTAATTTAATTTTAATTTGTTACTCATTGGGTTAGAGTGTCCGTGCCCACTATGGGAAGGGAATGGTTAAGGGGTGGCATACCTACTCGTCCTCTGTTTTATACTTAGTTATCACCTAAGATTATAGGGAGTACCATATATAAATTTAGTGGAATCCCCAAGTTTAGCTGTAATTTGAGCTCCAGTATTAAGTCCATGAAGGTTTGCCAATTGATGCATTTCAGCTAATTTATATTAATTTGAACCTATATTGTAGAGGCACAAAAACTAATCCTTTCACCCTCTTATCTTTTTGCTTTATAAATTATTTTAGTAAATTTTGGATTTCCAAGGGATCAAATTATGTACCTTTGTTTCAATTTAACATTATTTCCTCCCCCTGTATCCAGGTTTCTTTCTTCCATTTCTCTTTTTTCTCTATTTTTGTTTTTTGGTCACTGGATACATTTGGGAGTTCTTTTTACCCTGCTCATATTTATAAATTTCTTTCCCCAGACAGCCTCAAATTACTATCTTTATATTCAGGGACTTTTACTCATGCCAATGTTGTTTGGTTTAAGGGCCCCAGGCTAAAGCTGGGTTTGAATTAACCCCTTCTTTGTGCCACAGGATGTGTTTCCCTGTAATCCTGAGGATTAGGATTTAAAGCAGACATCCTCTGCTATGGCTCCATCCCCTCCTGGTGGGTGGCTCCCCTCTTATTTTTCTCTGTTTTAAATTTCTAGCTGCATAGTCATGGTTTTCCATTTTTGTCTTCATCTGAGCACTCAAATAGGGTGTACTTTCTGAGTGGTTACAGGGAAAGAGGTGGCAGTCCTCCTGCTCTGGGAATGACAGTCAATCTTTCCAAGATAGGAGTCCACATTCAGCAAGGTAATTTTGTCTATGGCCCTCACGGGAGCCATCAAGCCACAGGATCACAGGATTAGCCCTTTGTCATGCTAGTAAGCTCCAGTGCTGAACAAAACCCAGATGCATTGCTAAGGGTTTTGCATGGGGAGAGCAATTGAGTACCAAATGCTCCTTCCTCTTTTTTCCTTCCTCATTAGTGCTGAGGCCACAGGCTGCCATGGATGTGGACCTCAAAACCTTTGGGAGTCAGGAGAGTGTGAGACAGCAACAAGGACAGCATCAGCACAGGAGACATGCAAGGACGCCATCCTTGCCTAAACACCAACCACTCTTACAAGTAATGAGCCATTTCTAACTCTTCCCCACGTGGTGACCTGGGACTCTGCCTTTCTATAAGCCCTTAGAAGAAAACTCTGGGCGCATCGGTGGAGGTGGGAAAGGTACCTTCCCAAACTATGACTGAATGATCATTCCCAAGATAGAAAAATAAGAGGTATACAGATAGAAAGGTAGGAATAAAACTGTCTCTAATTGCATAAGACAAGATGCTCTATATAGAAAATCCTCAAGACTCAACAATAAAAGCTAGTAGAACTAATAAGTGAATTTAGCAAAGTCAAAGAATACAAGGTCAATATACAAAATCAATATATTAGTCTTTAACCATGGGAAATTGAAATTTTAATAATCATACCATTTAAATATTATCAAAGACATAAAATACTTAGGTAAAAATCTAAAAATATATGTACAAGATCTCTATGCTGAAAAGTGCAAAACACTCGTGAAATAATCGAAAGAAACCGCCCAAACAGAGACTTATTCCATGCTCATGGACTGGAAGAGTCAATATTGTTAAGAAATTCACTTATCCTGTTTTGATCTATAAATGCAACACAGTCACATTAAATATCCCAGCAGAAATTGACAAACTGTTTCTAAAATCTATGCGGAAAGCAAAGGAACTAGAATAGCCTAAAAATTTTAAAAATGAAGAATAATGTTGAAGGATTGACACTATTGGATTTCAAGACTTATTATAAAGCTTCTGTAATCAACACAGTGTGGTATTGGTGAAAGGATGTGACACATAGAACAAAGGAACATTAAAGAATCCATATATATGTTAGCCACATTTGGCAAAATAACACCCCCCCACCCCCACCCCTGGCTCCCGTGACCCTGGTCGTCGCCTGCCCCAATAACAGATGGCCCCAAACCCCCACCCCCATCCCTAATCCAACAGGATGTGCTAGTCTCAAAACCAACCATGTGAATATCACAAGATTATCAAAAGCCCTGTTTGACATTCCAACATGTCCATCTCCCCTCTCCAAGACCTCCTCCCAAAAGGGCAAAAGTCAGTGATCTTCCGCTCAATATCTGTGCACCACATCTATGCGCCCTTTCTGTAAACCTGCCCAGTTACCCCAGCTCAAAAGAGGCAATCCCAAACCTGGGTGGGTGGGTTGAAGTCTCACTTCAGGTCCCTACAATGCCGGTGATCTAATAAACTTCTCTGCTTGAATTTTGGTCTGTCTCCGAGCCTCACTGGATTGGGACTAACAATATAGACCCACATTTATGTGGTCAATTAATTTTTTTGACAAAGATGCCAATGCAATTTAATGGAGAAAGAATAGTCTCTTAACAAATTGTGCTTGGACAATTAAACATCCATATGCAAAAGAATTTATCTCAACTTATACATTACACTATATAAAAAATTAACTCAAGATGGATCTTATGCAAATATTCTTGCTGTCCTGATTTTGTGATAATCAGGGTAGGCTTCACCATATTAGAAACCATGCATGTGTCCCCAGATCTAGTTTTTCTCCTTAGGTCTGGTTTTTAGAATGCTGGTGATAAACTAAGCCTGATTCTTTATATGACCATCCTGTATGGGAAAAGACTGTAACTCTAGGTATCTTTGGTCATCCTTAAGAGATATAGCAGGGGGATGGATGTGGCTCAAATAGTTGGGGGTCCGTCTTCCCTATAGAGGGACCTGGGTTCGATCCCTGGGACCTCCCGGTAAAAATTAAAAATAGAAAAATATAGAAGGCGTGTGGGCCACCGGGCCCTATGCGCGGGTGAGCCGCCATGCCCCACGAGCGGGTGAGCTGCCAGGCCCCACGAGCCATGCTGCAAGATGATGACATAACAGGAGAGTGACACAAGGGAGAGCCAAGACGAGACTCATGGAAAAAACAGGAACTAAGGTGGTGCAGGTGGTAGGACACCTCTCTCCCACATCGGAGGTCCCAAGGATCGAATCCCAGCGAAGACAGGAGGAGAAGGATGAGAAGAGAGGGCAGGAAACAGACACAGAGAGTTGCCCAGTGAATGGAAACAAAAACAGGGGGAGGGGGTAAAAATGTATAAAAATGAATAAATAAATCCTTAAAAAATATATAGGGGAGGAAGAGACGGACTTACTAATTTGTAGTAATACTTTGACGATGCTCTTTCATAATTTGTTAACAAATGTTTCACAATAATGCAGGGTGTTTGGGGGGGGGTGATGTGTGGAAGCCCTGTGTGATGTTAAGCATGTTTGTTTTGTAAGTTCACAATGTTTACTGAACACTTATAGTTTATGTATGTTCATGTATGAATGATATACTTCAATAAATTGTTTTTTTTTTAAAAAAGATGGATCTTAGACGAACCATAAATCCTAAACAATAAAACCTCTAGTAGAAAACATGGGAGGCAATGTTTTCTTTGTCACTATATGGTAAGATAAGCAAAGAATTCTAAGCATGACCCATATTAGAAAATTTGATAAACTGGACCTCCCTCATCAAAATTAGAAACTTCTGTTCTTCAAAATGCACTATTATGAAAATAGAAAGAGAACCCACAGTGGTTTTTTTTCAAGATTTATTTTATTTATTTATTTCTGCCCCACCCCCCACCCCCCCGTTGTTTGGGCTCACTGTCTGCTCTCTGTATCTGTTCATTGTGTGCAGATAGGTGGTAAGAAAGTGGAGAAGCATGGGAAAAATACAATTAATGTAACCTATGGACTATAGTTAGCAGCAATACTGTAATATTCTTGCATCAATGCCAAAGATGTACTGTGTTAATAATAGGGGGTTATGGAAAAATATATACCAAATGTATGCTATAGACCATAGTTAGTAGTAATAGCCTGATGATATTGTCTCATAATCTATAACAAATGTTCCACAACAATGTAGTGTGTTGTTGGAGGGTGTTGTATGGGAATTCCACACATGTACATGATTGTTTTGTAACTTCACAACTTCTCTAATAAAAAAATAATTTTAAAAAGGATGTCATAGATAAATTGGACAGGGTAAATGTCTTCAACATATTGGTGAGTTTAAAAAATCAAATTAGAAAATAGTATGCATGGTATAATCCTAGTTTTGAACAATATTATACAGAAGTTTTTGCAAAGGTATCCTGAGGAAAAGTACAGCAAAATATTCATGGTATGTATCTGGGTTGAGAGTTTGAATTTGCAAAGATTTTTATTTATTCTTTGAGTTTTATGTACTTTTATATGCAATGTTTAGACATTGATTTCTGAAATCATTTTTACTGAGATAAAATTTATATATGGTAATACTTACTCTTTTGGTCTGCAGTTCTATGAGTTTTGATTAACACATACATCACCACAGTCAAAATATGGAACATTTCCATCACCTCAAAATGTTCCCTCATGGCTGTTTGTGATTAACCCCTTTCCTATACCCAGATAACCCTGATGTGTTACCTGTCTGTAATTTTCCCTTTTCCAGAATGTCATGTAAATGGAATCAAACAGTATGTAACCTGTTGTTTGTTCTCTTTATTGTGGAGTAGTTTTTCATCACATGGACATAAAGTTTGTTTTTCCATTCTCAAGTTGAAGAACATTTGGATTGTTTTGAGGTTTTACAATTATAATAATGCTGCTATGAACTTTTTGCATACATGTTTTTGTATGAACCAGTTTTTATTGAACAGCTGTGATATATGATAAGTGTTTGTATTTTATAAGAAACCAAACTTTCATATTATTTATTAATATTATATTACCAAACTCTGTAATATTTTGCATTCCCAATAACAATGTATCAGAGTTCCCTTGCTCTGTATCCTTTTCTGTACTTGATATCGTCTAGTTTTTCACTGAGCCATTCTAATAGATTTGTAGCACTAACTCATTGTAGTTTTAGTTTGCATTTTCCTAATGACTTGTGATGTTTATCATAATATCACGTATGTATAGTATTTAGCCTTCCCCCAAAACATCTGTCCTTTATCCTTGTCTTGTGGGAGGTAATCTTTAATCCCTTGGAATGCCTGATAGGAGTGTCTTTACCTTGGGGCCTTGGGCCATGCCAAATAGTAACCATGTGATTTAAGATGGGAGTTTTTGGCCACACCAACAATCCATTTTTCTTTGGCTAAGCCACTTGCCTGGACATTGATTTTGGCCTAGTTAATAAGCAGCTTTCTAGCCCTGGGGTGTAAACACCTGCAGGGCCCAAACCTGTATCAGTAGCCATCACCCACACCACCCACCCATCTCACCCCAAACCCACAGCTGGTCCCAAATGATAACCACTGCCTTTGGATCCACATCCTTTCACCTTTGCATGTGTGTTTGCTTTAAACTAACCAATCCTTGACTCCACTCCACCCTTAGACCGCAATAAAGGCATAAGTCCACGGGTCCTGTTCACTCTGCTTGCACACTCCTCATCAGCTGGTTAAGCCATCTGAGCTGATCGCACTTCCCATCGACCCCTCATGGCACCCCTCTCTCTCTGGGACCTGTGAGTAATAAACTATCTTTTCTCATGCATTATGGCCTCCCATTGTGTCACACCTAACCTCCACCTGGATCCAAATTAAAAATCCAACTTAACTAATTCAAAGCACTGTGTGGGGAAGCGGATGTGGCTTAAGCAGTTGGGTGACCGCCTACCACATGGGAGGTCCTGGGTTCAGTTCCCAGTGCCTCCTAAAGAAGATGAGCAAAGACA
>JAQZBX010100732.1:0-11005 GCA_029593785.1 Cabassous unicinctus | reverse complement strand
TATGTGCAATTTTACCAGAAAGGAAATTTTTGTTAAACTGATGTACGTGAGATCCTCAAGGCAACAATCTTCTTGGACAATTGAAAACCAAGCAAGGTTTTTATCTTGATGCTCAGAAAAGTGTGCTGAAAGCAGAGGGCTCAGCAACTGAGGGCAGCCAAGGGCAGCCTGGCTACCTCGTAATTGTTTACAGGCTAGGGTAGAGGTTCCCACATTTTCTCAGCTCTCGGGGCCCTTAGTGCATCAGTAATTTTTTTCATGGTGCTTTAGGCCAAAAGAAAGACCTAACAGTTCTGTTTAAAAGCATTTGGTCCAAACACCTTAATATAAAATTATGTTCTAACAATTTAATAAGCATCTGAAAAAAACATATGTTAAATGGAAAGAAAAAAGTATATTTTTATGTCGTTCGTAAATGATGATGTATTCTATTGATGGGAAGTGTGTTCCTGTTGGGCATTTCATAATTTCACAAACCTCAGAATCACATTGGACGCACCCACTCTCATTTCCTCTTCTACAATGATTTTTCACGCAGCATTTCCATTTTTAAAAAAATCACAGCTAGTGCCAAAAACTCAGCTGTGTAATGATATGACACCATTGAAAAAAATGTAGTGTGATTTAATGCTGAAAGTGTAAACTACCTCCAACTAGTAATTCGTTGGTGTCTAACTGAAGTCAACTACTTCTGTATTTTCTCAAAATTTTAAAATATCTCTGGCATCCCTATGACTTCTCTGCAGACCTGTGAATTCACTCTGGCACCCCAACGTGCCTTCGTGCACAATTTGGTAACAGCAAGAGTAGCTCCTTACTTGAAATGAATTGTGTTTAGTCACTGAGCTCTTGATTCTTTAGTGCAGCAAATACCAATTTCCATTAGATGGGAAAATGTTTTCAATATGTCAATGGCAGAAAACATTTTAAGAAGCAAAAATGCATCACTAGCACACAGTGCAACACGACAGGATGGGCTGTAAAGGTGCATTTCTATTTTTAATATGTGATATGGAAAAATAGTAGCAAAGCCATGTTTGATCATGCTGGAGGTTCCCTGCAGGTGTGCTCAGAATCAGCACCCACGGGGAAGTAAAAGGAGCGGGATTGAGCAGAGGGAGAACTGGTCTACCAGGCAGTAATAGCAATCGGGGTCAACTGATCCTGCCACACAAGCTCTGGAGCTGGGTAGCCCTGCAGATTAGTCAGAAATTGGGGGAAGGGAGCCAAGACTTTATACTCCGACTTTGTCCAGCCATTGAGGGCAGGTTGCACCTGAGGAGGATGCTAGCCTTAGATGAGGCATCTCTCTTCAACCAGTGATGCTTACTCACAGAAGCAGTGATACATGCTCCCAACAGCTGGGGGAATACATGCCTCTGTCCTGAAGGCAGTGGGCAGGGGTCTGTGCAACCCACCCCAGAGTACTCTACAATGCCACACACACTACAAGCATTGCAAATTTACAAATGCTAAAAATAGGTTCTTCACGGTCTGGAGTGACTGCTTAGGTCTTCATCTTTCACCAATAAGTCGTGGACAAATTTAAAATGTGCAAACAAGTAACTTAGTTACTGAATTACAGAGCAGTGTAGTTATTGAGAACTCAGACGTTGGAGTCAGAGGAGCCCTGCCATGGATCCACAACTTACTATCTGTGTTGCTTTGCGTGAATGATTTAACCTTTCTGAGTTTATTATCCCTGATCTGCAAAATGAGTGACTAAGCCACAGGTTTAGTGAACAGGCTTCAAAGGAGAGTGTGAGTGTGCAGAACTGGCACACAGAACTCAGTTGGTCATGACGCTTATTGTTTTTTAGAGAAGAACAGTCCTCGTTTTGTATCCTCTAGGATACAAAATCCCTTGGAAGATATTTGTGAGCTGTATTTAAAATTGAATACCAAATGAATTTTTGGCTCATCAGAGATGGAGGTACTGCCAGTGGAATCTAGGCCAAGTTGAAGAGTTAAGAGAATCTTCCAGCATGGAGAAGAGAACACATAAAAGTTCCCCCTAGCCACATAATAGAAACAGCTGCTACATTCCACTTGGTGGGAAGGTAAACCCTAAGTGTAGTATTAATCTGTGTTTTCCTATGCATCATACAAGAAAATTTCCTTATGTTCATCTGTTTTAAAGAGTGAATTTTATAGGGCTATGTGTTGCCATTTGAATTTTTTTTTTAGGAAGTACCGGGGATTGAACCCAGGACCTCATACATGGGAAGCAGGTGCTCAACCACTGAGGTACATCCTGCTCCCCAGTGAGAGTTGGTTTTTTCATCTGTTTCTTTGTTTTTAGGAGGTACTAGGTATCGAACTCGGAACCTTGTACATGGGAAACAGGCACTCAACCACTTGAGCTACATCTGCTCCCTGCTATTTGAATTTTTGTGTGAAAGTAGTTGGAGAAGAGGAAGGAGTAGTGTTATTGTTTAATGATCAAACTCATAACCTGGTATTAGGGACTACGGGACCTTGACCTCTCTTGTTGCTAAATCATATACATGAAATGATTAAGCATATAACATTTAAAGTACAATATCTATCTGTCCATCCATCCATCCATCATTTACATCTATCATCTATCAATCTATCCATATCTATCTATATCTATCCATCTATCAGTCATGTATCACCTCCCTCTGCCTTTTTGTTAAATAGATGCCTTTTCATATTCTCTGCTTTTACATTTCTTCAGAAAGTTTTAAGATGGCTAATATCAGGAGTCAAGAAACTTTTTCTGTAAAGGACCAGATAGCAATTATTTTAAGCTCTGTGGGCCATATAGTTGCTGTTGACACAACTCAAATCTACTTTTGTAGCTAAAGAAAAGCCATAGACAATACATAAAACAATGGGTATGGTGTGTCCCAATAAGATGTTATTTGCAAATATGCTCACAGTGGTGGCTTGGAGTTATGTACCCCCAAAAAACATGCTCTTAATCTTAATCCATTCCTGTGGCTGGGAAGCTATTGTTAATAGCACCTTTTGATGAGGTTACTTCAGCTAAGAAGTGGCCCAAATGAATCAGCTTGGGTTTAATCCTATTACTGGAGCCCTTATAGAGAAGACCACAGGGAGAGAAGCCATAGGAGCAATCAGAAACTGGAGGTCAGGGGAACTCAGAAGAGAAAGGAGAGGATGCCACCACATGCATTGCCGCATGTCAGAATAGTCAAAGAAACCCATGGATTGCCGGCCAGCCAGAAGATACCCACCCCAGTAGGAAGCCAGCCTTCTAGCCCCTGAAACTGGGAGTCAATAAATTCCTGTTGTTGAGCCAACCTATACTATGGCCTTGGTTACAAGCCAGGAAAGTGAAACATTCACATTTTGTAAAAGCAGGCAGTGGGATGGATTTGGCTCACAAGCAAACCCCTGTGCAAACCCTTTTCATGCTGTGCTATATTTGGTGGACATAATAAATCTTCATCGTTTAATTTAGTTTCCACAAAAAGCCATGTGCTATAATAGTGATGTATCTGTGTTCTAAATGACTCAGGTTCAGAGATATAACTTGCTAAAGACCAAATGGCTAGCCATGCAGTGGTGCCAATATGTTCAAATCAAGGTCTTTGGATCTACAAAACCCGAGGGCTTTCTACTCCACAATTTTGAAATGGAATCTGGATGCAGTTGCCCAATAAGTTGCTCTCAAATTTTGTCAACAACATTAGTTTCCTTGGGATAAATTGGTGAATAAATTAAGAGGAGCTAGCTATTTCACTATATCTCTTCCAGGCACTGTAGGGGTAAAATATAAAAGGTCAAGGATGTGAAAGGTTCTGGAAAATCAAGGGATACTTATAAGTTTCTCCCTTTCATGAATGATATCTTCATTAGCTTTTGCTTTCCCACACAGGTCTTAGAACAAAATCATCCATGCCCAACAAACTGCGCAATAACAAGTTTGTTGAAGGAATGTCCAATGCTATTATTATTCTTATCTTCTCCATAGCACTGAAGTATATTGATTACCTGTCATTTCTAAATCCTTCATGTTTTGACTACTGCAAATTCTCCCTTTGGGTCCTTTTACCCCTCTAGTCATGGCTTGGCATACAAGGATTACATAAACAAAACAATCATTCTTTGGAAAGACAAAGCAATTTTCCATTTTAGAAATATTCAGTTTCTTTGTATTCTCAAAGTCTTTCTTTTTCAATTGCTAAGAAACCTAGAACTAAAAGGAAATACCAGATATTGTTGTGTTCATAATAAGAAAGCCAACAAACATACCCACAAACCAATTAGCATTTTGCTATTATGACATCATAAAATAATTGGGAAGACTACTTTAATATTCTTTTCAACTTGGAATATGGATATATATATATAAATGAACACAGTTATAAGCATATTCCAGAAATAGAGAAGTTTTAAAGTTTTGCTTTGAAATGCCCGCATTTCTACCTCACATTTAGTAACTGTTGCAGTCATATCAGTCCACAGTTCCTATCTAAGTATACAAAATAGGAATATCGTTGTACAGCAGCACTAATACAAGCATTTAGAGATGTTGGCGTAGGAGAAAGAAGAAGAGGAGAGAAGAAGGAGAAAGAGAAGATGAAAAGTAAGAAGGAGAAGGAGGCAGAGGAGGAGGGAAAGAATAAGGAAGCAGAGCAGGAAGAGGAGAGGAAGCGGCTGTGGCTCAGTTGGCTGGGCTCCCGTTTAGCACGTGGGAGGCCCTGGGTTCGATTTCCGGGGCCTCCTGGAGAAGGCGAGCCGGCCTGCACGGTGCGGTGAGCTGGCGCAGCAGGATGATGCAGCAGGGGGAGACAAGCAGACACAGAAAAACGCAGAAAGCAAAATGGACACAGCGCACACAAGGAGCAAAGGGGGGATAAATAAATAAAAATAAATAAAATCTTTAAAAAATTTTAAAAAAAAGGAGGAGGAGGACAAAGATAACACAAATTAGAAGAAAAGGGAGGGAGTGGGGAAAGATGAGAAGAGAAAAAAATCTGTTGAAAGCCATCCTACAAAACCAAAATGACAACCATGATTAGTAAGTTGTCTGAAGAGGCCCTTGTGGTTTTCAAAAAATAATTTCATTTTTGTCATCCTCTGGCGACCACACACACTCAATGAAAACGCTTGCAGGTTTGAAAGAGGATGTGGCAACAAAATGAGGAAAGGGTACACTGGTTTTGGACCTCAGGATTGGAGAAGTGAGCCTCCCTTATCCTGTCCCGGTCTCTCTCCATAGTCTCTCTCTGGTCCAGTAGTTTCATTTCAGTTTTATTTATTAACTGAATGTGTGATATGACATATACTACTAAAAGATACAATAGTATGTTTTCAAATATTTTACTTCAATGATAGAGTTCTTCATCATATTTTTAACATAAGACTATACTACTCATTTTAAACTTTCAAATGATCATCTTCATTCCTGACAGCCTCCGGTTGCGTGCCTGTTTTGGGGAATGGCATCTCTTATTTCCGTAAGCACGTTGTACCTAACTGTTCAACATTCTCTATCTGAAGGTTCAAAAATCTACACAGACTCTGCC
Organism: Cabassous unicinctus; assembly: GCA_029593785.1. Taxonomy (NCBI): domain Eukaryota; kingdom Metazoa; phylum Chordata; class Mammalia; order Cingulata; family Chlamyphoridae; genus Cabassous; species Cabassous unicinctus. The sequence goes on along the minus strand of JAQZBX010100732.1, from coordinate 5,483 downwards.
CTTTGCCGGTTCCCTGGACTCCCACATTGGAGTTAGGATTAATCATTAGGATTTCTGTAGGACTAATTTAGCGTATGTTTCTATTTCTACTGGTATCCAAGGAGAAACCAAGACCCGGCAGCCTTTCAGTTTTCTCCATAGACATTTGGCTAAGAAGAGGGGTCCCAGGCTCCACTGGCCACCTCTCCCTCAGCCTACAGTTGACCACCTTCTACCAGCATCTGCCCTCAGGAAGCCCCTGCCTCGTCCAGTAACTTCTTGATCAGTACTCAGCTCCCCAACTGTGGCCCTATCTCAGATTTGTTTCCTTTTGCAAGAAGACAGTTCTTGGAAAATTCCAACAGCACATGTACATGTGATACATATAGTATATATAGATATAGCATATATTACATTTGGTATAAATTATATATATTTATATATATTTGATATGGCTACGTTAAATTCAAATGGCTTTAGGTTTTAGTATCTTTTCTTGTATTGTTCGTCATGTATTTTTTAATATTTTCTTTCGAGGCCATACAACCTAATCAATTTCCTTCTTCAATTCATAGATCCAAGCATAATGCTATAATATTACAACAAAAATGTGTGTTAACATAAAATGTTTGACTGTGATTATTTCTGTGTTCTAAAATTTATACATCATAAACTATTTCTAAATATTGAAAACTAGGAATATGTTTTCTTAAACTTAAATTTTTTTAGGTTTTCACCACACAACCTACACTAAAAATCCAGAATTTGGAATAATAGCCAAGGACTGATGATACCTCCAGTGTACCATTGATCTCTAGTAGCTTCACCCGCAGAAACTTTTGAAGACTGAACTGTGTAAGTCAAAGGACTACTCAGGAATGAAGCACTACTTGAATGTAAATAAAATAAGCAAATGTCATACAGCCTGGTAAGAACTATGATAAAAATTTGCACAGGGTTACTTTTGTAGCATGCAGAGATAAGAAAAGGGGTCATCTGGAAGTTTTCCAGAAAAAGGAGATTAAAAAGAGCTATGTGTTAGTCAGGAAAGCAGAATTAGAAAAGAATCACAGAAAGCAGTAAAGAGAGCTTCTTTTTAGGGAGGTATCGGTAAAAATTTCCAAACATGCAAAAGAAAAAATAGAGCATACAGTAATAAACCCCCATTGGACTAGAGTGCATTATTGTTCACAACTTTTCCCTCCTCCCATTAATCCATTCTCCTTGTCATAAGGTTTTGCAATTTTGTCCACTAGAGACAAAGTATGTTTCCCCATCCCATTGTAGTTGGCCTTAGCCATGTAACTTGTTTCAGCCAATGAGATGCAAGAGAGGTTTGCCAGGCGATTGACTGGCCGGGGTGCCCACTCCAGCTTCTGCCATTGCCATGAGAAGAAAGCAGTCCAATGGACTCATCAATCCAAGGTCACATTAGGTCATGCCAAGGGAAGTCCAGGTTAGACCAACCATTACTAAATCATCATTGTCTTAAATCACTCAGGGTTGGGGAACTTTGCAACACAGCAAGAGTTGACTGATACACCCACCTATGCACTACCTAGATTTAACCTTTATTAGCATTCTGCCGTATTTTATTCAATTTTTACATTAATTTTTAAGTCAGTTGCATGCACCATAACCTTTCATCCTAAATATATCTTTTAAAAAACTAGGCTGTCTTTCACCAAAACCACAATAACTATTTTCATGCCCAACACAACTAAGAAATGATGAAATAGTCTCCTTAACCTCATGTAGTACATAGTCCATATTTAAATCTTCCCATTGTCCCCAAAACAGATGATTTATAAATGGTCTGTTCAAACCAGAATCAAGAATCAAGGTTGTAATGACCTAATGTCTCTTTCAATCTGCATCAGCCCCTATGTCAATATTTTTTCAATGACAATGATTCGTTGGGGGAAAAATGTTTCAGTTATTCTCCAAAGTGTCTCATGTCTTACAGTTGTCTGTTTCTCATGGTTTGTTAACTTGCCCTCTACCCCCCGTATGTCTTGTCACCTGAAAGGTAGTTCTAAAGGCTGTGTAGATTTAGCATCATCACTTTTTCATGAAGTCCTCCTAAGCGTTGGGTTTTGAATTACATCAGGGGGGCCATGTTTCTCGTTGTCCACCATAATGATGGACCAGTGGGCTAGTATGTTGGCCATCTGACCTCTCCATTGTAATGGTATATCCCCCCCACCCCTTGTAACAGTAAGTAATATCATGGGCTAACACTTTGGAGCCATGTGAATATCTAGTTCCTTACAAAACTTTTTAAAATACACTTTTTAAAAAATTTAGAATAGTTTTAAATTACAGAAGCATTGCAAAGATAGCAGAGAGAGCCCCCCATATACCCCACACCCAGCTTCCCCTATTACTGACATCTCGCATTAGCATGGCACATTTGTCAAACTCAGCCAGCCAGGACTGATACATCATTATCAGTAAAGCCCACGCTTTACTCAGATCCCCCTGGGTTCACCTGACGTCCTTTTTCTGTTCCAGGATCCCTGTCAGACACCACATTACATTAGTTGTCACGCCTTCCAAGGCTCCTCTTGGCTGAGACAGCTTTCCAGACTTGACATGTTTTTAGTGACCTTGACAATCTTGAAGAGCGCCGGGCGGGTGTTTTGTAGAACATCTGCCATTCAGAATTTCTCTGATACTTTTTCATGCTGCCACTGTGTTTTGGGGAGGCAGACCTCCAGGTAAAGCGGCATTCTCATCACAGCATACCAAGGCTCCGTACGATCTCCGTGCCTTACCTGTTGATGTTGAGTTAGTGGTGGACAGGTTCAGCCCTGCAAAGTTGTTCTTCCCCTGTCCTTTCCACACCTTTGGAAGGAAGCCGGTATGCACAGCCTCAGCTATAGGAGGCGGCATTATGTTCCACCTCCTTGTGGACAGAGAGCCTACACGCGTTATTTGGAATATATCTGCATGCAAGATTTATCTCATCTCACCTTTTACTTTCTTAATCTTTTATGTGACTCAATATGGACCCACAGACATGTATTTCATATTGTGGGTTACCATCCAATACTACTCTGTTCATTTTGCTCGTTACATTTTTGCATAATGGTTTTAATATCCATTGATCCTTGCTTGATTCTATTTTTTTCACTAGAAATTTACAGGTAACTCTATCACTCCTGATCCATTGATAGTCTGCATTCTTTAGTAAAGAAGAGCTTTCCTTCATTATCTAGGGTGAGCCAGTACATGAAATACAGCTCCTCTTGGCGAGGCAGGATCAAGTGTTAATTGCAGCTCTTTAATCACTGTGGATATCTTATTAATAATGACTTTTTCAAGGTTTGGTTTATTGAGCAATTATAACATGGAAGGTAGTGTACATCATTTCAAATATCTCTCCCGGGAGCCCTGTGAAGAAACTGAGCCCTAGGGAGATTAAAGCAACGCGCCTAAGAGAACCAAGCTCAGAAGTCCTAGCGCGCGAGGGAAACCTGAGTCCGTCTGATTCCAGAGCCCGCGATCCTAACCACGCCATGATGCACCTGAGCACGCAATCCTCCCCTTATTTTCCCTTGTCTTGCTCCCTGTTTTATCCCGAAGCTAACGAGATAGGGCCTCCAGAGTTCCTGCAGAGGTACTTTCCTCCAAGGTTCTGCAGTATTTTCTATTTTTCTTCATAAGCCCCTCACCATTTTCTAAACTTTGGACTCTGTCTAGATCTGCCCCTGCTCACATCTTAAAATATCTGCAGAGTGTTGAGTATCTCCTTAAAGAAAAACCAGTATCTGCTCTTCCCGTCTCTCCCCGCTTTTTCAATTTAAAGGGAAAGAATATCAAGCACCTATTCTTCTCACTTCCCGCCATCGTTTCTGGCTCCAGCACACACAGAAGCAGCAGCCCGTGCAGAGCTGTTTGCGCACCGCCTTGTCTTTCACACACGCTAGCTGGGCGCTCGCTGGGGCTCGTGAGCGCGTGTGGATTGTAAAACGGCCCACGCGTGACGCGGGCATGTTATGAAGTGGTGAATGGCAGCGGACTCCACGTCCCCGAGATAGGAGGGCGGGTCCCTGGTTTCCTATAAAATGGGAAGACCGCACACTGTTGGCAACTGCCCTGTCCAGTGAGGAGCCCTTTGGGGGTGAATGTCGGGGTGAGACAGTGATGCCTTTGAGAAGTTCAAGATGGGAAGCTTGGTAACACAAGTTATTTACGTGGGAGAAAAGGAACAATGGGAAGAATAAAAAAATAGCTATTCTGCTCATTTATAACCGTGTGCAGATCCTGCAGCATCTGGTTTCGTATGAAGATCTTAGGCAGCCAAAGCAACCACAGGTGACAAAGGCTTGAGCTGCTGTTTCCAACTCCAGTGTTTTAGAGTTTGTGTCCCTTAGACTGGATTTTCCTGGGGCTCTACCTATTCCCTGGTATGTCTGGGGGCTTTTTGATAACATATAAATCCATTAAGGCCTGGTCAAGAAAACAATTCTCTTACGCAACTAGAAAAAATTTAGATGCCTTCCCTGCCTTTTGAGAAGGAATCACCCGAGGAGAAAAATGTTGACATTTGTGTTTGGATCTTTCTAGAAGTCAAGGGGAGTTTTTAGTAGAAGTGAAGAAAAAGGCCAACGATACTGAAATCGGGCTTTTTAAATCTTACCGTAGGTAAATGACTATCTTATTTATTCCCACTTTTTCTTCTTGTTTTAATGGGTTCTTTCCTCCTATTTCTTCATCTTTGAAGTGATAAAGAGAACTGTTCTCTGTACATAAGTTAGCAGGATGGTGAGTGCTAACTTAAGGCCTTTGGGCCAGATGCAGCTAGAAACTGAAGCTTCCCACCCCCTCCTGGACTCAAGGTGTCAGCAGCATCAGGACCCCCGGGAGCCTTTTAGACAGGCAGGTGAACCCCCGGCCCTGACCCAGCGCAGCTGAATCTCAGCCTGCGTCTTAGTGAACCCCAGGTGATACGCATGCAAGCTCCGCCTTAGCCCAGTGTTTCTCAGCCTTGGCAATTAGCATCAGCTGGTGAGCACTAAAAATGCTGATGCCCGCCCTCCCCTGGGAGACATTCCTATTGAAATTGTCCAAGGCAGGCCCTGGGTATCAGTTTTTGTTAGGGCTCCCCAGGCGCTTGCTCTAAACCTGAGAACCACTGAGCTAGAGCTTTCTGTAGGGGCCACTTCCTCTAGGCTGCTCCATTTGTGATCCATAAACTAGCTGAAATTCGCGATTTGGGTCCCCACCCCAGCCCTGCTGGATAGTGTCTGCATTTTAACAAGATTCCAAGTGATTCCTGTCCACAGTTGTACCCATTTCTCTTAAGCCTTTTTCAGTGAGGGGTAATGCATGTGTCATCCCAAAGAACACTCTGCAGAATTGTCTGAATGGATGACCAGGAAATGACAAAAAAGGGGGCAGGGGAGAGGTGTGTAGTCAGACGTGTTTGGGAGCCCCATGAATACACAGAATTAAACAGTTATCTTCGTATGGTTTCTCAGAGCTCTCACTGTGTTAAC
>JAQZBX010100731.1:0-11333 GCA_029593785.1 Cabassous unicinctus | reverse complement strand
TTCCTGCCGTGAGGTTGCTGCATCAGCCCACCGCACTGCTCAGGCCGGTGTGCCCTCACAAAGAGGCCTCGGGACGCGAACCCGGGCCTCCCATATGGTAAACGGGGGCTCTATCCACTGAGCCACACCCGCTTCCCGCTGTAGCCCTTTTTAGAACACTTCCATTTCTCAACAGATGGCCTGAACCTTGAACCATAGATTCCTAGACTGCTAGAGGTGGAGGGGAACTGGGAGCATTAACCAAGCCCCAGAGAAGCAAAAGCATTGGATTCCTGTAGATAGAGGAAGGGTTGGGCAATGGCCAGGTCTATGTAAGCCAAGCCAATATTGTACCCCACCCCCAGAATGAAACCCTAATTCTGAGAAATTCCCTTGATTGCTTATTTACAGAGCCCTTGTTCAATGTGGGGTTCTTGCTTTGCCCTAGAGACTCTGGCTGGTTAGCACATGATAACTGCTGTCTAATTTCAGGAGGAGCAGGCCCTGGAATATTCCTGTCAATTTGAGTTTTTGGGTCACAAGCTTCCTGCCTGCCTTAAGCCCTTTAGGTGCATTAAAGTTTGAAGCCTAGAGGAGAAAATAGTCCCCTTTGTTGGATAGTGACTTAGAGTTGTTTAACAATTTGATCTGGTGAATAAAATGCCAGCCATAGGGTGAGACATCAATTTCTGCATGCTCAGGGACCCCCGATGACAGGTGTAAAATGGGGCCAAACCCCTCCCCAGGCAGTGTCTGTCCCTCTCAGGTCCATGCTGCTAAGTGCAGAGAGCAGACCCTTCTTGGCTCACTCACATCGCTGCCAAGCTTGATACATGTGAGAAACAGCATTTTCTCCCAAACGCAGATAAAAGTGAGCTCCACAAAAATTTAAATATAAACCTCCCCCAAATGAAAATGTCCTAACCGTCTGACTGCCCTCCTCCTAGGTCATGGTTTTGCCACCAGATAAATCTCCCCTATCAGCCTTCATAGCCTGTTGAGTTCAATGTTGCTTGTGTTAGTGACAGTGAATTTGCGTTTGAAAAATGAACTACCGATGAGAACTCCTGTTGAACCTGTATTGTTTGTTATTCTGAGGCAAGGATTTGGCCCAGCTTAATCCGGGGCTTCAAAGCCAATTGCCCTCGCTCTGTATACAGAGCGTCAGAGCCCAGTGGCGTGGGTGATAAGAGAAGTAAGGGTTGAAGACAGTGGGAAAGTGGGTTCGGGAGAGAGTGCTTTGATCTCTTTTTAAAGTATTTTCTGAAAGCAAAAGTCTATCAGAAGGAAGTGCCTTAAAAAAATCTAAGAGAAGCAGCTGACCTTCCAAAACAGCATTCATTCCACACACTCTCACCCTGTCCCCCCTTCAGAGAAAATGTTTCTTAAAATGATTTTGGTGGATTAGAAAACATTTGTGTGTGTATGAGAGAGAGAGAGAGAGAGAAAAGTGAAAATAAATGAAGTCGCCATGTGGCTGCTCTCAGAAATCATTTGGCTATGAAAAAATTTTGGTGTCACTACAGGCAGCATCAGCACCGCTCTCCCTCCCTCCCCTTCCCCAGTCCTTCAGCCTTGGTTGCTGGGCCTGGCCTCTCCCCAGTATACCCCAGATTCCCAGTAATTAGGGACAGAAAGATGGGTGGGATTTTCTGTGGATCCCTGCCCTTTTCCTGCAGCCAGTTTCTTTCAGACTCTGGGCTCCAAGGCCTGTGCCTGTATATGTGTATATATGAATTTTTAAAAGGTAAGCTTTATTTAAGCAGAACATTCCTGCAGAAGAGTGCACAAAATTTAATTGTACAGCTCAGTGAACTTTCACAGGGTGAATACACCCATGTGACCACCACCAAGATAAAGAAATAGAACATTACCGCCCTCCTGGAACCCTTCTTGTGTGCCCTCCGTTACCAAGCCCCTACCCTCGCAATCACTCTTCAGACTTCTCCCCTCTTGCATGCGGTTTTGTGCCTACATTTAGGGAAAGGCACACACAGCTGCTCCGGGGGTATCCGGGATCCTCGGGGGAGGTGGGGCCTGCGCTGGGAGCTGGGAGGGTGCGGGCCCTGGCCAGGCGGAGAGAATCCTGCGGCGCCCCTAGGTCCGCTCTTCCCCGCCCGGGTGGGTGGTTGGAGAGCGCGAGTTGGTTGGCGCCGCGAATTTGGCAACCCCTTGGGCCGGGAGCCCCGCGTCCCTCAGAGCACAGCTGTAACTTAGGTGTCCCGCTCAGCAGCGAGTCGGTATTTACGAGTTTGTTGCCAAAATTAAAATGCCCCGAAACCCTTGCCCTCACCTCCCCGCCCCCACACTCCAGCCTCCGACACGGAGACATGTCCGAGGAAGCTTATCTTAGCAGTTCATTCTAAAACCATTTCCGAGTATGAAGTAGATAAAGGCTCCAGTCCCGCACCCTTTCAGAGCCTGTTTCATGATCAGAGGAAAAACCCCGGGCTTTCATCTCCTCCCGGGCGGGCAGCGCAGCCGGCTTGTTTATTCCCCTGGCGGAGCCGTTTCCGCGTGTGCTGGGGGGCAGCCCATCTGCCTGGGTGTGCGGGAGCCGAAAGGGGCGCGGGGAACTGGGAGAGCACGGAGAGGGTGCGGGACCGGAACGGGGCCAGGGCCTCAGCTCTAGCGCTCGGGGCGGGGCTGAGCGGTACACAAGCGACGGTGTGGAGCAGACAGTGCCTCCTTTTTTGGCCCAAGCTTTTTTTTCAGGTACATTTTACATCATAAATCACAGAAACAATTTACATCTCACTCACAGTGCTAGATAATTCTTAAAAGAGTGCTCATCCATCACACGATGCTCAGGAGCAGGCTGGGTAGGCACCTTTGAACCGACCTTTACAGTGCCAGTAGGCTTCAGAGGAAGGCACCCAAACCCCGCCTGGCCTCTGTCACCTGAGTTGTCCGACTTGGTGAACAGTCCCATGCCGGCACCTCTGGGCTCTAACCTCAGCCACCTCTGGAACCAAGGACAACTGTGGGGCTGTGATTTCTCCCCTCAGTCGGGGCAGGAGGTCTTTGGGGCTAGGTGGGGTGGGTGGAGCTTGTGCCTCACCTTCACTCTCAGTCCTTCCCCCACTCTGGGCTGGCCCTTTATCCTCTGGAGTCATCCAGGTGCACCCAAGTGGGGCAATGATAGTGCCTGCTTGGCCTGCAGAAGTGTGTCCTACATGGCCTAGAAGCAGTCCCTGACTGGACCCTGCTAGAGGTGGAGCTGTTTCTGTGAAGGCAGTGGAGCGCTTAGGGTTTTTGAATTCCCCAATCAGACCAGATACCTCACCCTCTCTCCAGGATTCTGGAGGCTGCTGTCCTAGGCAGAGAGGAAATGTTGGGTGGGGGAGCAGAGCCTAGGAGATACCCTCTCTCATGCCCCTACTCCTGCCACACTTCCCTGAGGCTGTTTTCAGTCAGGAGTCTGGTCTATAGTCAGTTTCCAGGAGGGGCCAAATCGTAGATCACCAGTTACCTGCCTTTGGAGGCAGAACACAGGCTCCTTAAAGGCGTTTTAAAAAGCATTTACCCGATGTCAGCCTGGCCTCCTGAGCTGCTGAGATGAAGTGTATAGGGAGCAGGAGAAGGGGACAACAGGGTCCTTAGCCCCCTCTCAGCCTGGGTTATGAACACTGACAAATTGGCAGCAAGCCAGTTTGTCCTGCTGCCTGTGTGGACGCTGGCCCTCAGGGAGGCCATGTGTGCTAGAGAGCATGTCCCAGGTGGCACATGCTGCTGCCACCTGGGAGGATTACTGGGAGAAATTGGGTGAGTGAGGACACCAGTACCAGGCTGGCCCAAGCACAGCCAGGGCTGCCCCATTTTGTGGCTACTTTTGTAACAGTTACAAAATGGTGGCCTGGCGGGGACAGGATTCTTGGCCTTCTCCCGGGGAGGGGGTAGGTGAAGCAACTGCCGTCCTCCCGCTTTTAGCCTTAGCCCATCAGGGGAGAGGCTGGGCCAAGAAAGAGGGTGGTACAGGCCCCAGCTGTGCCCCAGGCCAGGCTGGCAGGCTGTTGAGCAGAAGCTAGGATTGGGTTCCTGAGCCCTCTCACTTCCCCGACTCCTGGGGAGGGGGTGGGGTGGACATTTGAAAATGCTTTCAATTGACATCTGAGACAAATTCTTCCACACGGTTTATAAGTCCCTAGACTTGTAGCTAGAACTTCCCTCCTCCCTCCAGGCACGCACACACATACACATGCGCACTCACATCGTGTACTACTGCACATGCGCTTGTGCATCCACACGCTCACACATCCCCGCAGGCCAGGCCACGGCAGTATTCACACTGGCCTTTCTTCCAACCACAGAGACGGTGCACAGACTGGGCTGGCTGGGGCTGGGCTGGGGGGGAATTGAACCCTTGGCCTCAGGTCCTGGACTGGGCTTGCTATAGGCACTGCCAGCTTGTGGAGGCCTTGATCCTTTCTGGAAGCCCTGCCCTATCCAGGTAAGCTTGTATCCCTGTTGACAAAATGGGGGTCTCCAATCATCTGTTTGAGGTATCTGGTTAGTGAGAGGCAAAAAGCACCCACCTGATTGGTGTTTCTGGAGTGGACTGGTTGCGCAGTATCACAACTCAAGGGAGCTGGTTCCTATTTGCCTTTAGTATCTTCAATTAGGTTTGGATCCCGCTTCTATCTTTGGGGTGTTCCTCTTTGGGTAAGATCATCTAGGAAGGGGGAGGGAGTGTCTGAGGACGATTATGAGGAAACTGGGTCTGCCCCACTCTGGTGAAGTCCAGGCTCAGGACCTGGTGACCAGGGGAGGGAGCCGTGTCCCTGAAGGTATGTGCACATGCTGTTGAATGTGTGTGTATGCTGAGGGGTCTGGGGAAGCCCTTCTCTAGAATGTTCCCTGAGCCTCAGGATCCTGTGTGGCCTCAGCGTGGGCTCAGGAACTGGGAAAGCTTTGTGTTTTTCCGTGACTATTTTTATAGAAGTAGGCATACCACTAGCTCATGGAGGTTGGAGTACAGCAGGGGTCAGTGATAACAGCCATAAATTGACTCCTTTAATCCACACAACTAGGAGATAGGGAGTAGTAGTACCCCCATCTTAGGATAAGGAAACCAAGGCAAGTTGCCCAAGGCCTCACAGTTTGTAAGTGGTGGGGCCAGGCTCTGGACCATGCAGCATGGTTCCAGAATACATGCTCTTATCCGTGAGCCTCCTGGACTGACTTTCCCCTGGTCCCCAGTTAGTATACGCAGGCCCAAGTGAGGAGTTCACGGGCATTGGCACCTCTGCCAAGCACACTTAAGGAATTTCAAAGAACCAGCAGGATTCTCAGCAGCCTTTGCTTGTTTCCTGAGAGTCGGTTTAAAGCCTGAAGGTTTCCAGAGAAAGAGTGACCCAGAGGAGGCATCTCATTGTTGAAGGATGTAGCTGACAGGGGTTTTCACGCCATCTGCTCAATCCTCTATAATGGCACCCCAGGATTTTAACTGCATACAGGGCTGGCAAAGGACAGGAAGGAAATTCAGGCAGCCCCAGGTTACTGTTGAAATTCCTCTCTTACAATCCTGACCTGCTCACAGCCACCAGGCCTCAATCTTAGGGAATTGGGAGTGGGGGGAGCATGGAATTTGGGAAACTGTAAACCTTCCTCCTAGACAAAAAGACCAGCAGCTGCAGGGGCTCTGAGAGAACAGCTGGTATAACCTTCTCCTTGTGCAGGGGCGAGGCCAAGGCCAGAGAGGGAAGTGACTCATGCCAGGTCACACAGCTATGACCAGTGCCAAGATCTCTTGCTAAAAGGGCAGTACTTCTCAAAGGCCTTCAGCCCCTTCTCTCACTCTGTGCCCTCTCTCCTGATGCTCTGTCCACGCCTCCTGCCTCATCCCTTGGCTTCACCCAGGAGGATGTTCCCCAGCTACAAGGTAAAAGTCACAGGCATGAACCCCAAGACGAAATACATCCTGCTCATTGACATCGTCCCCGCAGATGACCACCGCTACAAGTTCTGCGACAACAAATGGTAAGAGGCCTGGGACCCTCATCACATCACCGACCTTCCCTTCACCTGCTCTTTTCACTCAGCACACCCATCCCTCCCCACCTGATACTTTATGCAGGGATTCCCAAATTAGTCTAAGTGACTGCCCAGATCTGCAGCCTCAGGTCCCCTCCCTGGAACTGGGACTGCAGAGGCTGGGGAGGGTTGGCAAATGGCTGTGCCCCCGCTGCAGGTTGGGACTGGAGGCTGAAAACACAACTGCAGTGTTTGTGAGTCAGGTGGATTTCGAGGGTTTGTGCTCTCCTCACAACAATGGACACTCAGGGCTAGCAGACTATGCTGTCGGGGCAATGGACAAAACGCTGACCCTGGGAAGATTCAGGCTCTGGCAGTGCTGCACTGAGGAGGAGTTGCCAGTTTTCTTGGGGACCTTCAATTGTGGAGTGTCCAGTGACCTGTCCTGTGGCAGCTCTCTCCACTCACTTCCTAGTCAAGCTACCTCTTCCTGTTTGGCTGTAAAGCCACTCCCTCATCAGCAGTGTGTCCACTTCCAGGGTGAGAAAGGGCTGCTGCCTGGGTGGTTGGTTGGTAGGACCTTTTGGCAAAGGAAGGAGGGAGACAGGCAGGTTGAGGGACAAAACTAAACTGGGGCCTGGTGAATGAATGCTGGGCTGCTTCTCATGAGACCAAGTCCTTCATACCCTGCCTGCCCCAGCAGTCAAGGAGAGGGGCATGAACGAATCAGCAGCTGTTCAGGAGGCTGGGTTCCTCTGGCTCTGAGGTGGGTGGGTAGTAGAGCCAGCAGAGACTGGGCTGAGGAGACAGAATTTGGTGGCCACGTCCTGGGACGGGCCAAGTTTCTATTTCTTCTCTTTCTGGACTGGATTAGCACTCTGCAGAGCAGACTCTGTGGCTGAGTGGCCAGCTACCAATTTCTTATGATTGTTTTAGGGCTTGAAAGTTGTCTGCTGAGAAGCTTCCTCCAAATAATATAATTTATAACATTTTAAAATTGTGAAATATAGCACATACACAGAAGTGCCCAGATCTCATCATAATATTTTTATAATTAGCCCCAGTCCTTCCAATAAATAAACACATTTCTCCACAATCTTCTTTTCTCTTTCTACTGCAGTAAAATAAAATACTCTCTCCCCTGTCCCTTACTCTCATCCTCAGATTCCTAAAATGACAATATGATAGAACCAGTACCTATGTTTTTTCCTCTGGTCTGTGGGGTTTGCTCCCAGAGGGGTCAGGGGATCTGGGATTCACCAAATCCCGGGACAGTCAACTGCAGTGCACTATCTGCTCTGTTGGCAGGATGGTGGCGGGGAAGGCTGAACCGGCCATGCCAGGAAGGCTGTACGTCCACCCTGACTCTCCTGCCACTGGGGCCCACTGGATGCGGCAACTGGTCTCCTTCCAGAAGCTGAAGCTGACAAACAATCACCTGGACCCCTTTGGCCATGTAAGAATGGGGACTCCCTCACCTGGGGGCCAAGTTCTGAGCAGTGTGAGGAGGGTGGGAGGGGGTGGAACTGGGTAGAATCCACTTTAGGGATGCAGCTCCAGGCTTTGGTACCTGCTGGGCCAGTTTGTGGAAGGAGCAAAGGCTTCTCTGAGTCCAACAGATCATATATAAATCCTTCTCTTACCACTTAGTGACTGGGTAAGTTTGGGCAAGTTTCTTAGCCTCCTTGAGCCTTAGTTTCCTCACTAGAAAATAGAGATGACCATATGAATCTTTCATGGTTGAGATAATTAAATGAGAGGATATGCAGGAAGCTCCTTGCACATGGAAGGCTCTAAATAAATGGCAACCATGACGGTGATGGTTATGGGCCAAATCTCAATATCAATTTCCCCAAATTTGCTCTTGCTGGAATAGAACACAAGATGAAATAAGCCTTGTTGAGAAAGGGTCTCTGATGAATTCTGAAGCTCCCCCTTTGGAGTCTACTGTTTGCCTGGCCTGCCAGCCACCCACCCTCTGGAAGGGAATGCCTTGCTGTGGCTCCTGGGTCAGCTCCTTCCTGGCCTTGCCTGGGACCTGGCTCTCACAAAAGATTCTGCAGCCCCTGAGATGCTGCTGCTGCTGCCCCATCCGGGCTGCTGGAGCTCATTCTTTCCCCATCTGGCAGGCCCACAGAAAGGAGCTTTTTATGTGGAAAGTTTTAGGTCAAGTATGTGGCAGACAGAAGCCTGGGTGACCCATGGTTCTGGAAGCGTGGGTGGGGATACAGTGGAGGCTCAAGATCCAGTTGCCTGTGTTGCACACCTGGCAGTAGTGGTGGTGGCAGAGGAGGAGGAGGTGGAAGTCTGCCCCCTTTTATGCCTCAGTTCTGTTTCTGGGGAGTTGTGTGCAAATCAGCATTCTGTGAATCATAGTGCCTCATGGAAAACCCCAGCAATGCTTCATTTCTGATTGATTGGTAACTGGCATACAACTCCTAGTTTTAATTTTCTCAGAGTCTGTTCAGCTCTCTTCTAACTCATTGGTGATCTATAAACTAGCTGCTAGGAGAATGCTTAATTAACACAATTAACTCCTGTCTCCAGACAACTCCTCCTTGGCCACCTCTGCTTGGCTAGGCTATGGGACCAACCTCAAAAAGTGAGAGGAGGTAGTGTGAGTCCTGGAGCCAAGCTGGCAGGCACAGTCTCTGCCCACAACTGCACACACACACACAGGCTCTGTGGAACAGATCACTGGGGAGAGTTTTCAGAGCTTGACAGAAGCTGGATCTTCGGGTGGCTAGAAGTACCCAGGGATCAAAGCTCTGGTGAGGAGTTTGGATGTACCAGCTTGTTATCACTGTTCCCAGCTGGAGGAATGACTCAGAGGACCCTTTTGTCTTCCCAGGGCCCTGCAGAAAAGTGGGAGGGGAGGGAGTTAAGTGGTTGGAAAGCTGGGCCTTCTTCAGGAAGTGGGAGAGAGCAAGCTGGCCTTCACAGCCCAGCCGGAGGTTTTCCCAGTCTGGTTTGTCTCTTTGAAGGCTCTACCCAGGTCCTTATGTGGCTCGCCATAGCTCTGCATGTAGCTCTGGCACACTCATCATGCCTACCTGGGGTTCACCTCTCTTTGGCAGTAGGGGGTATTGCATGCCAACCCAGCTTTCTCCCAGGAGGGCTGGGATGCAAAGCCTCTTCCTTCTTCTCCCCTCATTCCTGCATTTACCCAGCACTTGCAGTTTGTTGATTATAACACCCCCTGTAGGGGTGGCAGGCCTCAGAAGAGAGGATTGTCTCGGGAGCTGGGAACAAAGGAACAGGTGCTTAGACCCATGCCTTCTGTTTCCCAGTCCAGTGCTCTTTTTGTTCCCCACTTGTCTTCTGGTACCCAGGACTCTAGCAGTCAGATCTTAAGCTATTTGAAGCATCACTGGAGAGGCAGCGGCAAGCAAGGGCTTTGGAGGATGAGCTGACCTTCTAGACATATCCAAGCAAGCCAACCTATTTGGACATTGGCTTTCTGCTTCTTGGTCTGTGCCAGTGGGAGTGGTGAGCTCCCCAAGTCACCCTTCTTGGCTTCTCAGTGCAGGAATTTGTCCCAAACAAACCCTTTTTTCTGCACAACTCACCCCCACATCTTTCAGATTTCCTAAAAACTTGCAAATCCCAGGGAACTTTCTCCAGCCAATGGACTTTGGACTTTTCCCTGGGGTCCTCACAATATCCCAGGGGCATCAGCAGCTGTCTGCCATTGGTTTCCCTCCCCCATGACCCCCATCCAAAGGGCTGGGGATCTGTCTTTGGGAATGGGGCCAGATTCAGGTGTGAGCTGGGATTGGGGTCATTATGGTAAAGTCGAATATCAGGGTGGTTGTGACATCATCTTGGGGCCCACCAGGTAGACACAGTGTCCTTCTAGCTTAGAGATCCCTGAGTCCAAATCACCACATTTCCTCTTCCTAGGAGTTGGACATGGGTGGCTGAGAGGCTATGTGTTTACCCCATACTTAAAGGCTTCAGGGAGAAAGGAATCCTGGTTGTGGGGGATATAGAACAGCCATTTTGGGATAATCTATGTTTTGCTAATTTCCTTATCTTCCAAGACCCCTCTTCCACCACCACACATTCTGTTTTTCTTCAGTGTCTGAAGATCCAGATGGGCTTGGAAGCCTATCCTGTGAGGCAGGTAGAGTCCTGGAACAGGAACTCCTCAAACCAAGTGGCCAGATGGTCTATAAGATCGGACTAAATTCTAACTAGAAAACTCCCCATGGGTTGTTGCTGTGAGTCCAGGAAAGCCTCTGTTCTTGGAGGATAGGTCAGGGCATGACCACTGGGTTCTGGGACTCAGCCGAAGGCCAGAGAATGGACAGAAAGGATCAGGAGGCTAGAGCAGGACTGAGCTGCCTCTGCATGGTCCATATTCAGCTCCCCTTGTTCTGCTGGCTACAGAGGCTGCCTGCCCATCGCCTCTCCTACTTGCCACCCCCTTACAGGGTCCTGTGCCAGGCCACCATGTGATGGAAGAACTTCTTTTTCTTCTCCTTCTCCTCTTCCTCTGAATAAAAATATTCTGGCAATGCTTGGGCTTCAGGAATTCTAAGAGGGCCTCCCTGGGGTGTAGGCAGGGCCTGCATGTTGTGGAAGGTTGCAGAGATGACTGGCGTGTAGGACTGACTTTCCTTCTGATGGGAAGGCAGGGAGGAGATAGCTGCAGTAGCCCAAATATGCCCTCATGCTGGGCCCTGAGTGTGTGTGTATGAGTATGTTTGTGTGTACCTGTGTATGTACCTGTGTGTCTTCATCCCAGTTGTGTCCCAGGCCTTCCTGATTGCTAAGGAGGAAGGACCACCTTCTGATTTCTGACACAGTGAGTCTAACTGTCCTAGAATCCCAGTCAGACTGGGACTGGGACTCCCCAGCCACAAAGTAGCCTGCGCAGTCCCCTCAATGTGTCCGTTCTTCCTCTAGCCACATTCCACGGCCTCCATCTTCCTGGGACAATCTTCCTACCTCCTTCAACTAGTTAATTACACCTCAGTCTTGGGATCTGAGCTCAAATACCATCTTTTCAGGGAGACAGTTCAGGGTCCCCAATATATGCTGTCAGATTACCTTGTACCTTTCTGTACTAGTACTTACCTAGTGAGTAGTTATACTTTTGCGCTTACTTGTATTTTTTCAATTTATTTTTGAATAGGGAATATGGTCACATGGTTCAAAAATAAATCCATAAAAATGTATACAATGAGAAGTCCCCATCCACCTAGTTTCTTCCAACCTGTACCACAAGTAACTAGTGCTATTGATTTATTTCTAGCATTTCTTTATTCATATACAAACATACTCTTTGCATCTTTGCAAACTTAACAAGATATCTTGGAGAGCATTCCATTCATAGAGAGCTTCCTTATTCCTATTCCTTTTTTTTTTTTTTTTTT
>JAQZBX010100730.1:0-11335 GCA_029593785.1 Cabassous unicinctus | reverse complement strand
AATTACTGACAACATGAATTGGTTAAAAAAAAAAAAAGGATTTCTGCAATATAAATTAGTTTTAAAGCTAAGAAATAGATTCATTTTTTTTCCTCAAAGCATATCAAAATTAAGTTTTAAAAAAAAATTGATTCTGGGCAACCAGACTTTTTATGTTAAACCACCAAGGATTTATTACCTCAAAATAGTGGGGCATGATATGAGAGTCAGAGAGAAAATCCTGATGGTCTTAGAGTCCCTAGTTCCAACTGTGCTGGGACATAGTCATATCTTTATTGAGTATGAGTTGAGACACCCGTGTATATTAATTTAAAAATTTGTCCTGTTTGGCTCAGCAAGTTTAAGTTGGGTTCCTGTGGTTACTTGCAACTAAAAGAGCTCTAACTAACACAGACCTGAAAGAATTCTGAAACACTCTTTCCACATCAGTTGGGCTGCTTATGGCTGCAAGTAACAGAACTAAAACTAAAAGAGGTTTCTCACTGCAAGAACATTCCTTTTCTCACTTGACAGGAAGTCTGGAGGTTGGTTATATAATGTACAATGATATCATCAGGGACCCAGGTGCTTTCCTTCCTGGCTTTGCCAACTTTGGAGTGTTGGCTTTTGTCCTCAGGCTGGTCCCCTTATGGTCTCAAGGTGTAACTATAGTCACCGTGTCCTCACACATCTTCCATGGACTGGAAGGCTTTCTCCACAAGCTTTTTTTTTTTTTTTAACCAGAGGGGAAACCTTTCCCAGAAAGCCCTCAGCGGACTTCCTCTCAAGTTCCATTGGCCAGAATTGGGTCAGATGACCATCTCTAGCTGCAAGGGAGGCTGGGAAAGTGATCAGCTGGCATTTTCAACCTCTATAGGAGAGGCAGGTTGTGGACCAGGAAAGTAGGTGGGATGGCTGCTAGGCAGGCAACCAGCGGGCCTGCCACACCCTCCCCCTCGCTGCTTAATAACCACTGCAAGGTAAGAGGAAGGTATGTGCTGGACAAGTGACAGTATGCATGACTTGGTTGGGACTGAACTAAACCAGTTTGTGATCAGCCCCTGAACTGGGAACATGGAAACTCTTCCTGATATGATGACAGAGAGGAAGGGGTGCAGGCATCAGCACTCCGGGAAGGCCCGGTCAGGTTGGAGAGGGTTCAGCGTATCATAGACCCAGAGAAGGGTGAACAAAAGACAAGTCACATCGCCTGAACCTGCTTCACACCCTTATCAACCCTTAGTAGGGCCCCGTGTCAGGGTGCCTGGCACAGCCTGTCAGTACCTCAGAGCATCTCAGCAGACCCCTCTTTTAAGAACACTACTCTAATGGAGTAATCCTTGCATTTCTGTAGGGTTAGCTTTATTCTGAGGAGGTGAGAGTGCTTGTTCATCTATTATAGCATTGGAACTCGAGCCTAGTTCGATGATAGGAAAACTGAGGTCTGCTGTGGTTCCTAATTGAGTTCTGCTGGTATATCAGCTTTGTGCTAATGTCCTTCATAATGTTGCTTTGTTTAACCCTTATAATAATCCTCTGAGCCTGTACCGATCCTAATTCCGTTTTATAGTTGCGGTAACAGACACAGAGAGAGTCAGTACCTTTCCTAAGGCCACAGAGCAGACTGGTAGAGATGGATTCAAACCCAGGCCATCTGGCTCCAGAGTCCTAATGCTTTACCTGTATCCTAGTTAAATGACTTGCCCAAGGTCCCACTGTAAACCAGGGATGAGCGAGACCTGCTCCACTGGCTCCTGGTTCGTGCTCTAGAGCATTCCATCTGGCCTCTGCTAGCATTTGCAAAGACTCCAGGTGGGAATTGAGCAAGGAGCAGAGACGAGGGAAGGCTGCTGGGCCACAGCCTCCTTCCTGCTCTCTCCCTCAGACGGTCTAGATGGCAGGAGGCAGCATGTGGCCCTCTCCCTGGCTCCCCGTCCTAGCTGACCCGGGGGAAGGGCTCCCACCACAGACACCCCACCGTTTACTTGCCCCCATGGATGGAGAAAGGCGTCAGGCGGCCTGGAGGGGAGACACGACCCTAGAAACCATCACCTGGAACACATTACAGCAGCTGTGACTAATTAAACATTGATTTCCTCAAATTTCGATCTTCTTGGAAATTCCTTCTGAGCTTGATGGTATTCAAGGCTGTGGCAGAAAGTAAATACCAGATGAGCCACGGGGGCCTCCAGGCGGCCCGTTCTCCCTCACTCTCTCGCCCCTTCTCTCTGCCTCCTTCTGTGTTTCTTCCCGAGGCCTCACAAGAGAATCCTCTTAGAGGATCTCCAAACCGCAGCCCCCAGAAGCTGATTTGGGTTTCCACTTAGGTGCAAAAATGCCCCTTCTAGCCTCCCGGGGTGGGTGGAAAGGATGTGGCAGGAGGAGGCTCCTGTCCCCCCGCCCCATGGTGTGTCTGCAGGCATGAGAACAGCCGCCTGGGTGGCCTGTGTCCTTGGGTTCCCACCCGTGGCTTGCCCTGAGATGCCCAGTGTCCTTGGCCAGTCAGCCTAGCAGTGCAGTCCCAGAGAGAGGACACAGCTGGAGGCCAGCAGGCGGGGACCGTGGCTTGCAAGAGGTCCAGCTGAGTGGCTGATGTGGCTGCTTCTAGCTGTGGGAACTTGGCCCCGAGAGGTGTCCACGATGGGCGCCTGTCTGTCCATGAGGATTGAGCTAAGGCTGATGCCAACGTTTACTGAGCATCTATTATGTGCCAAGCCCTGTGCTGGGTCATTTATGTCCTTTCTCTCCAGTCTTCACAACAGTCCTACAAGGTAGGCAGCAGTGCCCCATTTCAAGATGAGGAAGCTGAGATCAGAGAGGTTAAGTAATTGGCTCAAAGCCCCCCAGTAAAAGCCAAGATTCAGAACCTGGTCTATTTGAAGTCAGCGCCTACATTCTTACTGCCGCATCATGAGACCTTTACGGCTTGAAAGCGCTTTGCATCTTCCACCAAGGTAGGCGTTTGGATAGAATGGAAGGGAATGACACATCGCTTCATTGGACATCTTGATTTTATCCCATTCTTTTATCTTTCTAAAGATTAAACAGATTTACAGTTTTCTTTTCTTAATTTAAGAGCATCAACAAGTACTTGTTTAGTACAGGAAAACTGAAACATACAAATAAGTGAAAGGAGAAAATAAACATCCATAATCTCATCAACCAGAAACTGCATCTGTTCTCATCCTGGTGCGTCTTCTTCCAGACTGGTGTGTGTGTGTCTTTCTGTTCCTTTGAAAACTATTTACGGAGCATGTGCCTGGAGGCCCGGACAGGCCGTGGACACCTGGTGGACTCCGTGGACTCTCGTGTGAGGCTGCCTTGGTTGAATCTGAGCCCTGGCACTTATTAAAAGTGACCTTAGTGAGTTTATTTAACCCCCTTGTACCTCTGTTTCCTCATCTGCAAAATGGACATGATAGCAGTATCTACCTCATAGGGTTGTCAGGAGGATGAAATGGGAGAATGCATAGGAAACACTTAGCACAATGCTTGGCACACAGTAAGCACTAAATAAATGTCCACTGTTGGTGTTTGCACCAGGCTGCAATGCAAAAACAGACCGCTCTGCCTCCACGGAACCCTGGGGCTAGCAGGGGGAGAAAGACCTTGATCAAATCATCACACAAGCAGGTGTCAAGTTGTCTCCCAAGGGCTAACATGGGGAGAGAGGGACATGGAGCTGTGAGAGCCTGTACAGAGGAGGTGGATCTAAGCAGGCAAATCCTGGAAGGCTTCCACATGGAAGTGACCTGGAGGGTGTAGAGGAGTGAACTAGACCAGGTGGGAGGGGAAGAGCATTCCAGGCAGAGGGAACAGCATGTGCAAAGGCCCGCAGGCAGGGCCACATGGCCAGCATGACCCGAGCGGAGAGGGAGGGAAGCATGATAAGAACAAAGAAGGAGGAGGTTGCCAGGGGCTGGACCCTGAGAGCCTCACAGGCAGCACTTAAGGAACCGTGCTTTTATCCTCAGAGCAATGGGGAGCCACTGAGGGGTTTAAAACAGGGGAGCATAACACGATCCAACTGGACTTTAAAACAATGCCTTCGGCTTGCCTCCTGGAAAAGAGATCGGAGGGAGAGGGCTGAGCAGTTGTGGGGAGAGTGCCACCCTTAGACCCTCCACGGGCTTCATGGGTTAGAGGCCCCTCCTTGGTTCTTGCCTCTCCCAGCAAGAAGAAGAGTCTATGGGCCAAGGGCACATCCCCCCGGGCCTATGTCTCTACCCGCCCCCAGAAGCCTGAGTCTAGGGCTGGGTGGGCCTCTTCCTCCAGAGAGAGGACCCCACTCCCGGTGCGTGGCCTTGCAGCAGCCACCTGCAGGGGTGTGGCTAGAGCTTCCACGCGCAGGCAGGGGTCTCCACACCCCTGCCCCAAGAGCGGAACGGAGCCAGGGATGGGAAGAGAAGGCAGGGCAGGGGCCGACAGCATCTAATAGTACTTGTGGTAGGGCCCACTCACGGCAGGGCATGTCTGTATGGGAGAGCTACCATGTCGCCATTCGGGAGAACAGTGGTCGGACTCAAGAGGGTTTAGGAGATGAAGTCTCAGGGGGGAGGGGGCTGAGGGGTGGGCTTTTGCCTGCACACCTGGGGCTGCTGGGAGGACCTGGCTTGAGTGGAGGGTAGATTCTGAATTGGGTTTGGACGTGTTGAGACTGAGGAGCTCTTGGGACATTTATTTATTTATTTATTTATTTTTTAAAGATTTATTTATTTATTTATTTATCCCCCCCTTGCTGCTTGTGTTTTACTGTGTCCATTCGCTGTGTGTTTCCTCCGCGTCTGCTTATCTCCCCCTTGCTGCGAGGTCCAACCGCATCAGCCCACCGTGCTGCGCGGGCTGGCCTGCTCTCACAAGGAGGCCCCAGGAAGCAAACGCGGGGCCTCCCGCATGGCAAACAGGGGCTCCATCGATTGAGCCACACCCGCCTCCTGCTGTGAGGTCTTGCCGCATCAGCCCACTGCGCTGCGTGGGCCGGCCAGCCTGCCCTCACAAGGAGGCCCTCGGAAGCAAACCCGGGGCCTCCCATATGATAAATGGGAGCTCTATCCATTGAGCCACACCCGCTTCCTGGGACATTTAAAAGATATCAGATAGGCAATTTTCTTTTGCTCTTTACACACACAGACACACGTACATGTACGCGGTCATGTATTTGAAACTAAAATTTATTCTGTTTTCCTGGGATCAACTGTCAGGGGGCTCTGAACCCAAAAGGCTTTGGCCCCACTGAAAGCTCTGACGTATTAACCCATCCTCAGTCATTGATACCTTAGTATAAATTAGGAACTCAGTGCCCTCCCATTGGGTTGACTGAGAGCTGTCCCAGCCTGGGGTAGTCTAGGAGCACGGTGCCCTGCGTGCTCCCTGCTACTGGGGAGGCCCTCATGGAAGGCTGGGGAGCAGCCTGGTTGTCCTCAGGGCCATTCTTCCATAGGAGACAGCAGCTGGCTGGGGATCCGGGCCTGACTGGCAAGCCCCATCTAACCTCCCCTGGGGACCCCTCCAGGCTTCTGTCCCTGGCCCCCATCCCTGCTTCTCTGCATCTTCCAGCAGCTCCCCTCCCCGCTCACTCCACTGAGCAGTAGGTCCCTTTTGCATCACTATTCTTGGCTCTGACGGGCTTGCCTACCACAGCCCACAGCTGTATGCGCCTCTGAGTTGGGGCCTGTGGCCTCTTTTGCACGCTCCCACACCCCAGGGCCGGGAGGGAGGTAGCAGCACCCCACCACTGCACAATGTGGCCTGCCTGCACATCTGGGCCCTCGAGCGAGGCCATCAGGCAGGGCTGCTGCCGGCTCCCTCTCCCCTGCTCCCGGATCAAACAGCCACATGTGGGCAGCGGCTGAGCTTCTTCAGCTTCTCCATCTTCCTGGGGCCAGGGGGCTAGGGGTGGGGAGATGCAGCCCAGCTGGCTATAATTATCCTGCAGGCCTCCCCCTTGGGAAGTGGGGCTGCCGGCTCACCTTGGCTTCCCCTCTCTTCCCAGAGGGGTTTAGAGCAGAAACCAGTGGGGGGAACCAGAGTGGGGAGAATGGGGTGGGGCCCCCTTCTCCCCTCATGTCGTCTCGGCACAGCTGCATCCTGGGGTGGGCTCTGGGGTCTCCCTGGTCAGAGGCTGTCTGGCAGGAGCGACCTTCAGAATCTGGAAATGGCAAGTTGTGACTTGCCTGAGGTCCTCCAGCAACTGAGGTGATCTCAAACCCAGATGGTTTAGGCCCTGTTCCCTGCCCAGGACTCTCCTCATAGCTCTCTTTCAAGCCCCTAATTTATTTATTCAGTCAATAAATATTTCTTGAGCACCCCCTGTGAACTTGTTCTAGTGCTGAAGCCTCCTACACTGTTCCTGTGGAGCGGACCTCTGGGGACACTGACAACAATGAACAGAAAAACAAGGGAACTTTTAACCCAGTGCCTGGTCACCAGTAGCTGCTCAATCAGCGCGTGCTGAATGGAGAGTAATCAGTGTGCCGAAGAGAGTCGAGCAGGGCAGTGTGATGGACAGTGGTGGGAGGCTACCTTAGGAGGGCAGGGCAGGCCTCTCAGCAGAAGACGAGTTCAGTCATGTGATGATCTAGAGGCAGAGGGCTTTACAAGGGTCACAGCAAGTGCAAAGGCCCTGAGGTGGGAACAAGGCCAGTGCAGCTGGAGCAGAGTGAATGGGAGCAGGGTGGGGTAGGTGGGGAGAGAGGTGGGTGGAGGCTGGATCAGACAGGTCTTGGTAAGGAGATGACAGGAAGATCCTGAGGAGTTTAATTTGAACCCATTAGCCCCTCAGCTCTACACAGACTGTCCCTCAAATGAACCAGGTCCTCGGAGGAAACAGACCTTCATAGTCCAGGGCAGCTTCTCTTCTGTCTCTTTAAAGGAGGCTCTTTGGAGAAGAGGGAGGCAGCCTGGTGTGTCAAAGTGCCCAGGGCTGGGAGTGTGGGAACCTGAGTCCCATCTGACTGCTGTGTGATGCTGAGCCAACCCCTTCCTCTCATTTGGTCTCAGTCTTATCAGCCGTGAAATGAGAGTCTTGGACCAGTGAGCAATAAGTTCTACATTACTGTGGCCAGGACCTTTGGGCCTGTTTGGGATGGCAATGGTATTGCTCTGTCCTCAAATGTCACATTTCTTTGGGGCTAGGAATACAAGGCCCTTGCAGTATAGTACAGGCTGATGGACAGCAGAGGGCACCAACTGAATGGTCAAGGATCATGGGAAGGAGGAAGCAGTTGGTCTGGGGTTGGTACGTGATGGTTGGTGGCTGTGAAAGAGTTCACTTTCATAATAACTGGTGACAACTGGTATGCATCCATGCAGCTTCATTTAACAAAGATTCACTATACCCACTCTGTACTGAACACAGTTCTAGGTCTCAGGGAAATAGGGAATGTTATAGGTCAGGAATGAGAAATTGCTTTCATTTTTAATGTTGGTTTGCTTTGACTGGAGCACTATACTTGGAGCATAGTGTTAAAAAAAATTCTGAGGCTTCATCTGGGCCCAGGATGCAGTGATTGACTAGCAATTTCTGTCAAGGGTGAGGCGGGGGTGGGGCAGAACGAGTGTCAGGTATTTGCCACCTTTTTTCTAGTGCAACTCCATTATTGAACAGTATTGAATAAATGGAGACTCAGAGAGGCCAAATTTATTTGTTCAAGGTCATGTAGCTGTAGCTGGCAACTGGCAGAATTAAGACAATGTACAATGTACAGTTGGTTGACTAGCCAGGTCTCTGGGCATCTCCAGGCCCACAGGGACTCTTTGGACAATGGTATCATCACCAATGACCATCCTGGCAACTGTAATGCTCCTCAGAGAGGGAGGGCATGGAGAGGAAGCGGGGTAGTGCTAAGATATCAGGGTTAAGAGGGCCAAGCTGGTGGTCAGTGGGACAAGGTGGGATGTCCCAGAACCCATAACTGGGACCAAGTAGTAGCCAAGCAATGGCAGAGCTCTGGTTCAACCCAGGCTGGGGAGCCCATGCTCATTCCACAGCACCCAATGCCCCATGAGCTTTCACTAACATTGGATGAGTAGAGGTGCCAGGCTGGGCCTGGCAAGGCATTTACTATCTATCTATGGGGCCAACTGTGGGACAGTATAGCACACATCAAGGCAGGAGGGAAAAGAGCTAAGCAAAGACCCAAGTAGCAGTGGGAGGACAGGGGAGGAGCAGCTAGTTCTCACTGGGGGAAGCCTGATTTCTCTGACTGCAAAAATAAGTCATGTTGCTTGCAGACAATTTGGAAAATACAATAAAACATAAAAAGTAAAACTATAAAAATCCTGTAGTCAATCTCATTACATGGAGATAATTACCATCAATATCTTAATCATACATTTACACACAACCAAAATGATACCATATATATTTTTTAATTTGCTTTTTTGTTGTTGTTGCTAAGTGTTATGGTTTCCAACGTGTGTTCCTCAACCAGCAGCATCAGCATTACCTCCTGGGAACTTGTTAGAAATATAGATTCTTGCACCTCCCTAACCCAGACATACTGAGCCAGAGAATCTAGAGGTGGGGAGGAACAAACCTTCCAGGTGATTCTGATGCTTGCTTAAGTTTGAGAACCACTGACTCAGTCTATTATGAACAACTTCTCATTGTGATTAAATATTCTTTGTCAATCTCATGTTGAGTGCTGGCTGATATTTTATTGTCTTCACTTGATTAATTCTGTCTTCTTGGGTATCGAGTTTGTTTCTAAGCTTCTGCCTCTAAAGTGGTGCTGTGGTGAGCTTCTTGTCTCATGGATGTCCACAGGTACACCAGTCTTGCTTTGGGAAGTGCCCTTGGAGGGGGTTGCTATGGGAGGTGCAGGCCGGTAGGAAGAGGCTGTGACTTGAGGGTGTCTCTGGCCTGGGACTGTGTGCAGAAAGAAGCTCTCATTCCCCATCACACCCTCCCTGGAGCAGCCCTGGCAGAGCAGGAAGCAAGTGGGGGAACATGCCAACATCAACTGGAAGGGACATCAGCTAAAGGAGTACAGATTTCCTGGGGCTGGTGGTCCATGTTATGAATCGGGGGGAAGCTACTCTCTGCCAGGGCAGACCAAGAAGAAAGAATTAGCTAGTAAAAAAGCTTTGGTGTGATGTCTCTGCTTTGGTTTATGTTTGTTTTATTGTATTTTTTCCTCCTTTGTGTATGTAGAAAACATGGACTCACTGGTCTGTCTGAGAATGTCCAGCTCTACATGCCTGAACTCAGTCCATACTTTGTCCTCTTTCCTGACATAGGCAACAAATTTCAAAGTTGGGTTTCCATAGGTCCTCCTTGGACTCCTTACCTTCAGGGACTCTCCCCCAAAATGCCCCCAGCCCCAGCCCCTCCAAGGGACATCATTCATGTAGAATATAATATGAATGAAGCTCCTTGGAATTGTGCAAGGCAGAGACACTGGCTGCATCTTTTCTCCCAAAATAGTATGCCAAATTAATCTAGGGTCCAAATGCCTTCCTCTCAGCTCTAAACCCATGTCTGTCTCAAGGACCTACCATCTGCTTTTTCTCTCTGGCTTAGCTTTGTTGGGTTAGGCAGGTACAGATGACTGTGAAAATGAGGGGACAGCTCCTGCCACCTTAAATTAATTGGGATGATGAGTGAATGGACATGGAAAAGTCCATGAGTTGGTACCAATTCCCCAGACCCTAAAAAGCTGGGCAATGAAGGGAGGAGGCAGGGACCAATCTCTTGACACCCAGGAGCCAATTACTCAGACTTACCTCAAGCTTCATGGGACCAAGGGGGTGGGATTTTGGGTGGGAGCAACAGTGAGGACCAAGGCTGAGGCAGTCTCTGCCTGTGTCTATAAGGAGCTGGCTGGGGGCCCTGCTTGGAGTGCAGCCAGACTGGCCCATTGATCCTGCCATGACATTTCTCAGTAACTTGCTGTGGATCTCCAGGCCTATAAACTAAAGACCCAAAGTCCTATCCTGGAGTTAAGGACCCACCTTTTTGGGGTTGTGCATATTTATCACCAAATTTACTCCCCCTTGTTCAAGAAATGATGATCAGAAAATACACGTAGACACTAGAAACATGAATTCAAGGGTAAAAGAACAAGAGCTGTAAGTGGATCTGAGGAGATTGTTCCAGAAAATCAGGCTGAGCTCCAGATTTGTCTCTGTGCTTCCTGGCCATTTCACAGGTGAGGAAACTGAAGCAGAGAAAGAGGAAGGGACTTGCCCCTAGTCACAGTAATAACACACACCATGTGCACCCTTTCATTTTATCCTCACAAGAACCCTGCCAGGCATCTCTCTGTTCTTCATATTGGGTCATTTCTTTTGCTGTTTTAAAGTTCTTCTGCCATCTGTTGTTAAGCCTATCTGGAAAATTTTTCATTTCAGTTATTGTACTTTTCAGTTTGAGAACTTCCATTTGGTTTTTAAAA
The DNA here is from genome assembly GCA_029593785.1 of Cabassous unicinctus. Classification (NCBI taxonomy): domain Eukaryota; kingdom Metazoa; phylum Chordata; class Mammalia; order Cingulata; family Chlamyphoridae; genus Cabassous; species Cabassous unicinctus. Next base: position 959 of record JAQZBX010100730.1, on the reverse strand, counting down.
AATAGTTTCCATTTCTCTGCTGAGAATGGGTTACGTTTTTCTGTTTCTTTGCGTGTCTGGTAATTTTTGACCGTATATTGTGGGTGCTACATTGCAGAGACTCTAGATTCTGTTATCTTCCTCTGAAGGGTGGTGGGTTTTAAAATTTTAATATATATATATTTATTAGAGAAGTTGTGAGCTTACAAAACAATCATGCATAATGTGCAGAATTCTCATACATCACCTTGCCACTAACACCTTATATTGTTATGGAACATTTGTTACAGATTATAAAAGAACATCATCAGACTATTACCACTAACTATGGTCCATAGCATATATTTGGTATATTTTTTCCATACACCCCCTATTATTAACTGGAGGGTGTTGGTTTTTGTTTAATTAGGTGATTCAATAACTGGCTGATCGCCTTGAACTTATGTGGGCTTGGTTTTACACTTTGTTAAGGCAGACCTGTGGAAAACTCAAGGTATCATCCAACCTTCTCCAACTTGGCAGGACTCAACCTCCAAATTCTGTCTTCCCTGGGGATCTTGTCCAGTCTTGTGCTAAGCTTTGTCAGGAGAGTCTAGAGTAACCTCACTCAAGGGCAGGGTTTCTTAACTTTGGCACTATTGACATTTGGACCAGATAATTACTTGTTGTTGTGGGAGCTGTCCTAAGTATTGCAAGATGTTTAGCATCCCTGGCCTCTACCCACGAGAGACCACCACGGTCACCACGGTTGTGGTAATCAAAAGTATTCCCAGACACTGCCAAATGTCCCCTGGGGGCAAAACCACCCCTGGTGGAGAACCACTGCTTTCAGGTGTGGTCCTTTTTTCCAGATATTGGGCAGAGCCTCCTTCACAAAGGGCCTCAAATACAGACTTTGATATTCTCCTCAAATGAGGTTACACACACATCGCATAGGTCCCTTGACCAGACTGAGAGAAGAGTTCATGTCCCGGGGAAGC
>JAQZBX010100729.1:0-11333 GCA_029593785.1 Cabassous unicinctus | reverse complement strand
GATGACTTCATGCCTGCTGTATAAACAAAACTAAAAATATTCTTACAACACCAAGATTTAGAAAGTATATGGAGTAACTAGATATCTTATATACTTCTTGTAGGAATGTAAAATGGTACAACTACTTTGGAATTTGTATGTATTTTATTAAGTTATTGATACACTTGCCCTTAATTGTGGAATTCTGATTGTACCTACTCACAATTTTATCAGGAGGAAATGTCCCCAAATCTTGTACAATGAAATCTTACATTAACCATCTTAGATTTTAAAGAATAAAGAATATGAAGAAAAGAAAGTTTTCAAGGAAAATGAGCCACAGAAAAAAATCTTGGTCCATCCACTGGTTTCAATTAAAAGTGAGTTTCTATTAATTATTGCAAGTTTACAGTCAAATGATGCAAAGGCACTTAGAAACTAAAAGTGCAGAGACAATATTATTTCCATGCCATTATGTCGACTTATGTAGGTTTTATAAAAACAAAGCATTTATTTTGATGATATTGAGACTATATCATTGTATCTGAAAAATTCATTCTATATAGTGGAAACCCTGCTTTGTACTGATTTTTAATAGTTATCCCTTCCACATTGTGACTTTACCCATTGTGGTTTCAATATATAGTGGGTTGGCAAAAGAAAGTAAATGGGACTTTTTGGGAACTTTATGGAAGCTGCAGACACAATGCAAAGGCCAACAGAATAATTTTAGTAACATAGAAATCCATAAAATATATGAATATTATCATATAATATCAGAATATTTTAAATTTTAATATCATAAATATGCACCATTTCTTAAAGTTAATATAAATAAAAAAAGAAAGTTTGCAAGAAGAACATAAGAGCCAGCAGATGACACACAAAGGCTAAAAAGGTAGATATATCTTAAAAAGTTTAAGAATTTAGAAATGCATAAAATATATGCAGTTATATATTATGTTAACTGTACAGTATGTATTTTACTCTTAATAACACGAACTGGTACACAATATTTTTCTTAAAATTAATTTTTTAGTAAAAGAACTGTGATTCTATGCACTGGTTTGGGCATGCTAAGCGTGTTTACAGCACTCACTCAACGTGACATCTCAAAGCTATCGCGCAGTGATCTTTGCATCACAAGTTCCTCATATCTTGCTTGCTTAAATGTCATAAACTCTATTAAAATTATGGGTCTCAAGCATACAGTTCCTAGTGGTTTGAAAAGTGCTCCCAAGAAACAGAGGAAAGTGATGAACTTGAAGAAAAAAGTAGAATTGTTAGATATGCTTCTTTCAGACAAAATAGCTGCTGCGATTGGCCGCCATTACAGCATTAATTAGTTGATTGTAAGGCATATCAAGAAAAAAGAGGATGAAATCTACGAATTGTTGCGGCACTACACCAACAACTGGAAAGCATTCGTATGAACCATGAGATCTACATCTTTCTCGTGTAGAAAGCGTGACATTCTTTTGGGTGCAGGATTGTTATTTTAAAAATATGCATTTCAGTATACTCTGGTATCATACGAGAAAAGGCTAAATCCTTATTTGATTCCCTAAAGGTAAATGAAGGTGAAGTGTCTACCCCTATAGATTTTCATTCCAGCAAAGGGTGGTTTGAAAATTTTTAAAAAACCTTTAGCCTGTGCATTGTGCAAGTACTAGGAGAGGCACTGCCTGCCAATCAAGAGGATGAGACTGAGTTTTCTGAAATCCTGAAGAAACTAATTGAAAAGAAAAGCTACAAACCAGAAGAGATATTCAAGGCTGATGAAACGGCCCTATACTGGAAAAAAATGCCTCAGAGGACATACATCAGAAGAGAAGAAAACTGAGACCCAGGTTTTAAAACCAATAAGTACCAGCAGGGAAATTTAAAATGTGTTTAGTGTCTTTTGTTAACATGCAGTATGCTCAATGTTATTCTCCTCAAATTTGCATCATTTAAATTTTTTTTCATATTTTTATGTCTTTTTCATACAGTATGTTTCATACAGTAAATTACATATATGACCTACAGATAGCTTATGACCAAATACTTAATCCTGATTTTAAAATGAGGTACTGTAAACACCTCATAAAAGAAAATGGGAAAATTCAGACTTCTCTGGTACAAAGAGAGGGTCAAAATTTTTACATGGACTTTCCTGATCACGTGGGTGCCGTACCGCAAGCTCTTAATGTTGATGGGATAGCTGTAATTGCTTATGAAGCAAAACTGTGTTCTTGGTTTACTTTGACCACATAGTAGATATGGTTGCATGGAGTAAATTTTCTATACAGGCAAGAATGTTCCAAAAATTGGGAGGGAGAAGAAGGGGCCAGGTCACACAATCTAGCAACATTTCTCCAACTCACAGAAATGGAGATGCCATAATTATCCTCCATTTTAAGGCTTTTCTTCTAAGACAAACCATTTTCCCTTGTAAATCCATCTTTCTTTCAACATGATATGGAAGCAGTGTATTTTTATCTTCCAGAAAGTTCTGAAATGGGATAAAAATGCATTGAAGTATTTCCAAGGTTACCCACAACCTAAAGTTGAAAATATATTTTCTATTCTATTTCTTAATCTAGATTATGTAAAAGCATTTTTAAAATATTGCTTATTAGAGAACCTTCAATGAAAGTAAATACTTCAAAAATATCAAATCCAAACAACACAAATTTATCTTTATTTGAATTGAATTACCTTCCTATCTAATTCATAAAGAAGCATGAGAGTCCAAATATTAAATTTTCTTGCATTTTAAAAATATTAAAATTTAAGTCAAATCAATTAAAAATACCATAAAATATTTCACACTCAGCTGAGGATAACTGGAAAAAGGAATCATCTACTTTTGTTTCTAAAATGATATAAGTATTTGGCTTATCTCCTAGGTGTGTATATGAGAATGTGAGAATCAGACCCAAAGGTGTATAGCAAAGGCTATGATAGATGAACTACAATATAAATTACTTCCCAGTTCCAGACTAAGCCCTGGGAGGAGAATGCATGAGTTAGTATGAAAGTCTTTGAATACTGAACTGACTTTGAAACTCCACTCCATAAGCAAAGCAGATTTGTGGTCTTTTATAATTTTGTCAGTTACCTGCTATTTTTTTTTAAATAAACATTTTCCACAGAATTTAACAGTACTGAGTGTCTCAGAAATTAATATTAAAAATGCATATGATACCATCCGATAACATATCTTAGGCATTAGATATGTCTAGGTAATGTCAACATAATGTCTTGTAACAGTATAATGTTAATAATATTCAAGGAAGTGAAAAATGAATGGATGACAACACTAAGATTTCCCAGTTATTTATCAGAGAGTTTAAAAAGTTATTATAACATTTCTTAATAATGTAAAAGAAACATCATAAAAATAAAGATAAATAGATGTTAAAGCTTAAAAATAGAAATAATGGAAAAAAGCTGAAATTTTAGAACAGAAAAATAAATATTTGTTATCGAGTATTCAATGAATAGTCCCAAGAGAATATTGTTGATGACATTGGAACGGATTAGTGAACTTTAATATAAATTATTAGAAACTGTCAAATTTGATGAACAAAAAGGAAAATAATTTTAGAAAAAAAATAGAAGCTCTGAGATGTGTGGGACAATATTAAGAGATATGACATACATGCCATTAGTCTCAAAAGCACAAGAGAAAGATATTGGTATAGATACAAAAAATATTTGAAGAAATAATGATGGAAACATTCCAACTTTGATGAAAGTTTTAAATTATCGAATACAATAAGCTCATTAAACTCAAGAAAATTAAAAATAAGAATGCCAAGTGTTTTCATATTATAGCTGCTCAAAACTGAAGAGAAATTATAAAAATACTTGAATGTAGCAAAAGAAAATGACACATTAGATTATGTAGAGGGGGAAACAAATTCATATGACTGTAGAAAAAGAAGATATGGAGCAGCATCTTCTGGGGGATGCTATCAATGCCAAATTCAATTGCCACAGAAAATCCCTCAGAGGACATTTTTGGATGTAGAAAAACTGTGAGACTCTGGGCCATTAGACCTTATCTAAAAGATATGCTAAAGAAATTCTTCAGACTGATATGAAAGAGGTAATATATAAACTTGGAACTTCAAGAAATGAAGGAAGATCAACAGAAATGGAAAGAAATTGGTAAAAATTTTAGACTAATTTTCTCCTCTTCTTTAAAATATATATCACTTGTGAAACAAAAATTATAACATGGTATGCTGGGCTTTTCAATATTTGGTAGAAGTAACACAAATGACAAATATAACAAAGTAGAGAGAACAACATATTCTTTATGGATTGTACATTTTTTTGAAGTGATTACTAATTCTAAGTATACTGTAAAATATTAGATATGTGCATTTTAATCACTAAACCTCTAACAATTTAATACAAAGAGAATTAGCTGAATATATAATAGGTCAATCAAAATGGAATGCTGAAAATGCTCAAAGAATCCAAGGAGACAAGAATGAGGGAGTTCAGAAACAAAGTCACAAGGAAAAACAAAACAATAATCTACTATTAGGCCTAAATCCACTCATATGAATAATTATCTTAAAAGATATAGATCCAAATATACCAATTAAAATAGTGATTGAGTTCACACCACAAGATGAGAGACTCAAATATAAAATATTTACAGTAATCTAACATTAAATAAAATGATACATAAGGTTAAAATAATTAGATGGAAAAAGATATGCCATGTAAAGACCTATAAGAAAAAGTAAACTTCAGAAAAATAAAAATAAGCAAAACTAAAGAAAGACATGACATAATGATGAAAGGGTCAATTCATAAAAAAGACATAGGAATCATAAGTGTACATGCACTAAAATATAGAGCAACAAAATACAAAAGGCAAAACCTGATATCAACAGAAAGAGAAATAGACAAATCCAAAATCATATGTGGATATTTTCACATCTTCTTTCAGTAACTGACAGAACAAGATAGACATTTGCAAGGATATAGAACAAGTCAAAACACATACAACCCTATTTATCTAACTGAAGTTATGCCCACCCTATTCAAAGAAACACATTCCTAACTCCCTCTCAGAAACTGAGAAAAGTAGTAGATAGAAAATCTTCAAGGGTATAGAATACTGAATGATACAATAAACCAACAGGACATAAATTGTCATAATAGACTTCACACAGAACAACATATTAGGCCTTTTATTTTTTTTTCATACTTTCCTTTAATATTAAAGATAAACCAGATTCTGGGACATTAAACAAACGTGATAACTTTTAATAGAATTGAAATCATAAAGAGTGTGTTCTCTCACAGTGGAATGAAAGTAGAAATAAATAAAAGAGAGATGAGAAAAATATCTTATAACTTGGAAATAAACAATACACTTCTAAATAATCAATGGGACAAGGAAGAAGATGTCAAGGAAATTTAAAAATTACACAGAACATAAAGAAAAGTAAACTACATATTAAATATGATGCAGCTTACATACTGGTGAGAGGGAACTGTATAGTATTAAAGGTTTATGTTAGAAACTTGGAAAGTCTTAACTCATTAGACTAAGTTTTTTTTTCCCTAAGAAATTAGAAAAAGTTCAACTCAAAGCAAGCAAAAGCAAAGAAATAAGAAAGTAAGGCACAAATTAATGTAATTAAGTACAGAAAATCATTAGAGAATAATCAGTGAGAGAAACTCATCACAAGTAGATGTGTTTTTATTTAGGCCTTTTGTCCATTTTGAGTTAATTTTTGTTCATGGTGTTAGGTAGGCATCCACTTTCATTCTTTTTTTATATGGTTATCCAGCTTTCACAGCAACATTTGGTGAAGAGATTATTCTTTCTTTATTGAGAGGAATTATCTCCCTTAACAAAAATCAATTGGCCTTAGATGTGAAGGTTTTTCTGACTTCCAACTGGATTCCATTGGTCTATATGTCATCCTAGTGTGATGACATGCTGTTTAATTCATGTAGCTTTGTCATTAGTTTTAAAAATCAGAAAGTGTGAGTTTTCCAACTTCATTCTTCTATTTGAAATGGTTATAGTTATCCAGGACCTTTATATGTTCCTTTTCTGCATAAGAAAATATCATGCAATGGGCAGATGTAAACAATGGAAATTCATTAGTGCACTGTATTGTGACAAAAACAAAGTACAAATTAAGGTGTCATCAAGCATTGCTTCCTTCTTGAAGACATTCATTCTAGTTGCTGACTGATGGTGATCCATGGTCCTTGGCTCCTCTGTCACATGGCCATGTCTGTGTCTGCTTCTGGTGTCTCCATTATGTTCTGAGTTCCACTGCATTTCAGCTTCTTGGTTTTCATTGCTTTCTCTTTGTTTGTTTGAGTTTTATGTCACATATAAAGGACTACAGGAACAGGATTGAAACCCATCCTGATTGAACTGGATCACACATTCATTGAAGTAACCCCATCAAAAGGTCATACTTACAATGGTTTCAAATTTAGGGGAAAAGATTAATTTTAAAAATATGTTATTCAGGGGCACCAGCAGTTGCAAACTGACTAGAGAATAGTGTAATGGGTTACAGATGGCCGCGTAGCAATCCTAGGCCATCACAGCCAGGAGGAAACATTCAATGGTTCCCAGAATAAGGAAGAAGCACATTTCTGTGGTACATTTCACCTTACAAATGCTTCTCTCTTGAGTCCAAAGGTTCACCAGAATTCTGGGGAGAGTGACAGACACATAACAGATTTTCAATGAGGAAAAATTTGCAAGGAAAAAATACATGGGTTTCTGAAGTGTTGAGTCAAGCCTGGTTATTATGATTATGAGGCTATTTCCCATTATAATAATCATTTGAATAATAGAGAACACTCCAAAAAGAAACCCTTGGATATTTGGAAGATCAGAAAATCCCAGGAGTACAAATTGCATCACTGTGGAAACATTGCCTTCTGCTTTTTTCTTTTCTTGTTTCATCTGTAGGAATGGTTTAATCAGATATAAAAATTACTATACATTCCTTGGCTTTTGTTTTCTCCTGTAATCTTAGTACTGTTTGCCCACCAATTTTTACCAACTCCCTATAAGAAAAAATGTTATCCCTACCAGTGGCTCTACATGTTCAAAAGAAAAATGTCCCTTCAAAAAATCTTTGAGTTTTATTTCCTTTTTGCAGTTGATAATATATGTGATTTTAAATTTTGCTATATATTTGAACACTTGAAATTCCCAAATCTGAATTTATGTTCAATTGTAATAATCATTCCATTCTTGCAAGTGGCCATGCTTCTCTCCTCTCAATTGTTTTATTCTACTGTCAATTAAAATTAATTTCATTGTGAAAGTAAATAGCTTGTAAGCCATCTAAATTAGTTTTGCAAATGAAGCATTCAAATATATTTAATTAAATCATGCTGGCTTTCCTGTAGTATCTCCAAAGTCTTTAGCATTATGCATATCTAGCCACTTTTAGTATAAAAAATAATGATGAGCTCAACACCAAATAATATGGGATACCTTTTAATCTTTTAAACTGTTTTTTGCATTTGAATGGGTGGTATGTGAAGTCAAAAGTCATATGTTTTATTTAGATTTTGTAGTGGTAGGAAAAGGACCACTAAAATGGGCTTCCTATCCAAAAAAGCTCAGGAGGCCAGTTAGGTTCATTTGACATCTGGCTCAAGCAAGAAATTTTAACCAGAACTTGCAAATTTTTATGCTCAATTACCAAACCATTTTACAGAACGTACAAAAACTACAGCTTATGTATGGAGCTGGTTTCACTGAGTTCTCGAAACTTTTAGAAGATACAATTTGTAGAACTCAGAAATAAAATCAATAGTAATTAAGCTAAATGTTGAAACCTTTATTCTTTCACATACTTAATGTTTACTTTTCTGGTTATGCCAGTGAAATCATGATTTTCTCTGATGCAAGGATTGTGGTATCAGCTACTGAATCTATCATGGCAATGTATATATGCTTATTTTCAAATAGAGTTTATAAAATCAAATTTATGGCCAAAAATAAAAATCAGAAATTGGTGGATGCAATGAGGTTTTCTTTTTGTTTTAATCAAAATGAAATCTCTAATGACAAAAATGAAAACAGGTCAATAGTCCCTAATATTTTCAAATTTGTTTATCAGGTGACTTAACTCTTATCATACAAGGATGTATCAATAATATGTACTCCTGATTCAATAATGCACAGCAGTATCATGCTCATTATTTAAGTATAATTTGATTTCATTGAGATAGATTCCCCAGATTTAATACATGTAAAACACTTAAATCCATGGTTAACGCTCAATAAATGTTAGCACTTATGATGATGACAATTGTAGTGAACTTTGATATATCGGCCCATTATATTACAAAATGCTTTGCATTTTGTTTAAATTTGATCCTATAATCATGAAAGTCAGAAAATTAAAAAGGTATATAAAACAATCTTTGACACTTTTTTAAAAATCAAGAATTTATCTTTTCATTTTCTGGAATTGAATATTCTTTGCCAATGCTTAAAATACAAGAGATACGTGCAAAAATAAATTTGGTATTAGACAGAAATTGTTCAGGTTTATCTATTTGAATCAAAGGAAATTTTGTGCTTACCTTTATTGATTGAGATAAAAAGCAGGGATAAAATTAGAAGAAAGTGTTTTGTTTTTTTTTAGTGTTAGATAATTTCCTTATTGAAACAGGTATTATCATCTAAAATATATTCTGCTATAAGAACAAATAGTGCTCTTTAAGCAAGAAATCTTCTCTGTCCTGAGGATCAGCACATTTCCCATGTTAATCTCTAAATGAGCTAAACCTTTCTTCCTGCCACTCAAGTTTGGAACAATCAAAAACATATCTGACCATAGTATTCCTAATGTATTTCTTCAGTCTTTCTCTAACTCTTATTCATAACTTCAGATGTGTTTCATTTGACTCTTGGAAATAGAGATTCAGTCACATATTGAATAATATATTTATGATATACTATTCCATATTTACCTTATAAGACCTGATAAAATTAGAGCTATGTTTTAACAGAGTATGATCAGTGAAAGACTTAGAAGCCATGTGTTCAAATCCCTACATTTTAATATATGGAAAATTGAATTTCTATGTGTCAAATATTTGTAAAAATGAAGAAATGATGGCACTTCATTTGCAGATGGTCCTAATTTCAAAAGACATTGAAAAAGGAAATATGCCCATTTTAAGCCTTACAGATATATTTGTCTAATTTTTGGGTGGTGGACTCGCAAAAGTTTTAGTCAATTAAGGATAAACAATTTAAATTTAAATAAGTGTATTAAATGGATTAATTAGTGAAATCAACATATCTTATTATTTTATCTGCAAATTTAAAATTTGTGATTATTGAGAACTTCAGGAATTTATAAATACATAAGATTTAAACTAAATTGTTCTATAAAAGATGCAAAAGTAAACTCTCTTAGTCCTAAACCTAGCAATTTACCTAACGATAACAATCACAGAAGTTTCTATGACACAAAAAATTCAGTAGAAAGAGTTTCAAGTTGTTGGAATAATGATGTCATACTCAAGATAAATATTTCAACTCTACATCAAAATTGGCCAGATGTGCCTCATTACTTCCCAGACAACAGAAATTGTGTAGGGAAAGGTGGGGAGGGGTAGATGAAGGGAAGCACTCATTTATTCCTTTTGAGTTGTACAAATTGGAAACAACATGCAGATCTTCCAGTCAGGTGCCATAATCAAAATTTAGTCACAAAACCACACCAAGCTCTAAGAAAATGTGAAGTGTAGCTGCACAGCCATATGACCAGCTAAGACTTTCTCTATCATTAAATAAAATAATAATGAATATCAGTGGAAACTAATGGTTTGCTAACATTTGTGTCTTTCTGGTCATCTAACTATGCATTTGTACAATTCTTTCCCTGCATAGAATAGGCCTGAATGCACAACACCTAAAAACTCTAAGTATTTACGCACCAGCTTGGAGTCAAGTATTTATATAAGTCAGATTACTTTTTCCTCTTATTCTAGAGATTAAAAAACAATAGAATTGTTTACTTAACATGTTACTTCCATCATATTCATGGGCATGTAGTCACAAAATACAATAGAGGAGAATATTTCAAGTTTATACGAATTAGAAAATAAATTCTTCATGTATTAAAAAAATACACAGATAGATGGAAAATATGTTATAAACATTGATCTACACAATGATCATGCATTCAAAACTGTCACCATTCAGAGATTCTACTACTATTCATCAATTATGATTTCTTTTATAATTTTTAAAAATTTTACTCAAAACAACATCTCATTTTGTTTTTAATATTCATTTTAATAATAAGCAAATGATGGTGAGCATTTTATCATATGCTCCAACCCAACTCCTGAAGGGCATGATTTGGTGAGGCCACAAGACCAGAGAACACACCAGGCAGAGATTTAGACATAAGCCTTATTGGGACTTACGGACAGAAGAGACCTAGTGGTGGCCGATGGAAGTATGATTGAAGTTAGCACTCTGAAAGAGGACAGGAGAAAATGAGGGGTGATATAAGGATCTCAGAACAAAGACATTCCATAAGGGTGATAACAAGGGCATTCCAAAGGGTATGAGAACAGAGCTCCTGCAAGGGTTCAGTGACTGGGTACATGGGGTTTGGTGATGGTATCTCAGGAATGAAGTTTTACCACTCAGAGATTTAGTTTAAGACATTCTTTCCCCTCCAGGGAGGGTTGGTAACCTTTAACTTAGGCCTAGGTCATGCAAGCAGCTGGTGCTGAGGACTAGGTGGGGCCTGGGCCCCAGGTCCCTACAATCATGTGAATATTTGCCTTCTGTACAGCACCTTTAGTATTGATAGTTGGAAAATTGTGTATTAAGAATTTTCTCCATATAAGCAGTTATAAAATCTCTAATATCCCTTCCTAAAGATAACTCAACTGTCTGCATTCATTTTCTCTGAATACCTTGTTAATGTCTTGTACGTAAGACATTATCCAGATCTTCTCAGTCACAGTTATAGGAAGAAGACAACATCTCATTGTAAAACCAGACCATTTGGCAGCAGTGATACCCTGTGGCTCAGTAAATCAGTGACTTCCTCCTTAAAGACTGAAAGCTAGTTATGCCCGTGTGGTCAGCAGAAAAGGGAGTTATGGACACCCTGAACTTAGGAGATCTAACTCTGAGCCCTGACTAAGTAACTACTGAAACCAGGATAGCAAGGATAAGACTGACAGCTTGAGGACAAACAAAATTAAAGAGTATATACTGTTCTTCATTACAAGACCCTTGAAGAAATCTTGTGTCTTTGCTGATCTGGCAAAACTGTGCCATGTGCCTTCACAGGTTTTTTCCTTTTTTTTTTTTT
>JAQZBX010100728.1:0-11337 GCA_029593785.1 Cabassous unicinctus | reverse complement strand
TATATATATATATACACTTTGCATTGTACAGTTACATAGGCCTTGACAAATGTGTAATGTTATGTGTCCACCATTGCAGTATTACAGAGAAAACCATTATCACCCAATTGTGTCCTGTTCTACCCATTTATTCACCCCCTCCATTTTGAACCCCTGGCAATCACTATTTTTATATCAGTGTTCCATGCTCTTCTCTCAACATAAAATAGCATCCATGATAATGAATTTACTTTGGTCCATGACTACTCCCCGAAAATGATAGTTCATTGCCCAATCCTGAGGGACCTAAAATGAGGTCAGATCTGATCACCCACAACAAGAAGGGACCTGAATACAAGGGGCAGATGGAAAGAATTATCCTTTCCACAGCTGCAAGCACTCCTTGCTTTTTAGGATGGGACCCCTCCATCATCACCATTTTTTTGGTTGTCCAGGGCCAGTCCTACTGGAAAGTAGGAGTTGGGATTCAGGACTCAACCAGCATTTAAACAGTTAAAAGATTTAAGTCTCTGAAAAATATACTTAACAGATACATTGATAAGTATAGGTTTAAATAAAAGGAGAAGAAGAATCATGATTAGGGGATTTATAAATTAGTATAACAAGGTTACATTGGGGAGATAGAGTACCACATATTCCCAGATAGGGTTCTCCAAAGGGATGTTGATTTCATGATATTATGTGCTTTGCCTCTGTTGTCCATAGGTCTTAGAGCCCTCAGGAGCACTCTTGTTTGAGGTTTTGTTTACTGTGGCAGTTAATGAAATCTGTCTGAGACCTGTATAATCTTAACCTCTGGAATGAGCTCCTGACTCACTTTGAAATATTTTAGACATAAACACTCTTTTTAAATTAATATTTCCCCACTTTGGTTAAGGTCTTTTTCCAAATGCATTGCTGATTCATGTTTAGTAATAATCCCTCGGGGCCAGGAAGACTGATCCCCAGGAATTATGTCCATATTTGGTGAGGAGGTAGTAAGTATATTTTCAGAGTTTGCTAAATGATTTTAAAAGCTAAGTTTTGGATAAATCCATGAATTTAATATTTACCTTTTGAACAATTAGTTTTTTGAAAATTTGCTCATTTGGCAAATTAGTCATGAAAAACATTTTTTTCAATTTTTAAATTTTTTCATAGAAGATAGACTGTGGTTAATTGTACAAATATGAGAGTGTTCTTTCATGAACTGTAACAAATGTACAATACTACTACATATTGCTAATACTAGAGGAGGTATGGGAAAAATATACCAAATGTACACTATGGACCATAGTTAGGAGTAATAGTCCGATGATGTTCTTTCATAATTTGCAGCAAATGTTCCAAAACAATGTAAGGTGTTGGTGGAAGGATGTTGCATGGGAATTCTGCACATTATGCATAATTGTGTTGTAAGTTCACAACTTCTCTAATAAAAATATATGTTAAAGTGTTAAAAAAAAATAAAGAAGCTTCAGATTGCATAATTGTTACATCAAAAATATTGAGGAATCCCATATAACCCAACTTCTTCCCCAATTAACAGAAATTTCATTATTGTTGTACATTTGTTACAATTGATGAACACATATTGAAGCATTGCTACTAACCATGACCTATAGTACATTATAATTTACACTTCATACTGCACAATTTAATTTTAATGACCTGTACCCATAATTGCAATGTCATATAGGGCAATTTCAATATCTCAAAAATGCCCCATGTTGCACCTATTCTTCTGTCTCCCTCCCCTCAGAAGCTCTATTGGCCACTGCCTTGTATCACTGCCAATGATACAAGTTCTTCCATTTCTAGAATAATAATAAGTGTGCTGTAGTCCATAGATGCATTCCTTCTTATGTTTGTTCATTGCTAAATCTTGAGGATTTTGAGATGGTTATGTCCACCCACTTTCTGATGGAGAGGGGTCGGAGATCCTATGGGGCAGATGGATGGAATGGTCTTGCTTGCACTTGTGGATACTCTCTATTTTGGGGAATGGGCATTCCCCATAATCATCCATTTGTTAGTTGCCCTGGGTTAGTCCACTGTACTGGAGAATAGGTGTTGAAACTCTGCTAAGATTCAGGGTGCAACTGGCATATGAACAGACTGAAGATTAAAGTCTCTGGAACACATATTTAATGAATATAGTGCTAATTAAGGATTCAAATAAAAGGGGCAGAAGAGCCATGTGTAGGAAAATTATAAATGAGTGCAACTTTGTTACATTGGGAAACATATATTCCAAACATATATTCCAAAGGCCCAGTGACATGGTGTTGAATTCCTGAGATTGTCTGCCCTGCCTATAGTGTCTAGATATCTCTAGAGCCATCAGGAGGCCTACTGTTTGAGACATAGCTTTCAATGAACTGATTTATATCAAAGTATCCTGCTTTAAAGCCATAACAACCAAGGTTTGAAGTTGAATTAAGACAGAATAGTTCTTGTCCTACTGGATGATAAGAGCATTTTTATTTGCCAAAAATTAGCCTCCATCTAATAAGACTTAGCCTCAGATTAGTTTGTCATTATTATGAAACACATAGCCACGGTACTATTTTGTTCTTCCACTGAAGATCTGAAAGTATATTTCAAAGATAATGAATTCTGCCAAATTTCTCCTCTGACACCAAACACAGCATCAACTGCCCAAGTGTTTAAAAAGGCTCACCCTTTTTGCTTAGGAAACATAAAGTAAAAGAAAAATTAACACTAAAATAAGAAGAAAATATCTAGAAAATGAGATTGAGAAAAAAATTGCTTCTACACTCCTTTTATTTGATGTCTCCAAATAAGCATAACATCTTCAAAACAGTTACCAGTTTCTAATTTTAATCTATTTCTTTTGTTTCTATATTTTCTTTATCCCAGAATGCTTCAGGTTGGATTCTTTCTTTTATATTCAGTAAGATCAGACAGTCTCCATTATCTTTATAATCTGCTGCTTTATAATAAATAGGGTACCTTGCAGGTAATTCTCTTTTCATCTTCAAATATTGATGGACATCATACCAGACTCTCCAATACACATGATTACTGGAATTGCATTAAAGTTACAGAGTATATGGAGAATGTTTGAGATATTTTTTTTATTGATTTTCCCACCTTTGCATTTTAAATTTATTTAAAATCAGTTCTCATTATTAAGGAATTCTGTATTTGTGAATCCACCTAAGCACTAATTTTTCTTTTGTAAATCTGAAAACAATACCCAGAGCCATCTGTGGGTATGCATAGACATAAGAAAAGTGCTGAAAAGTTAGACTTACCTAATGCAGATATTTCTAGTGAGGTCAAGCAAGGTGACATTCAACCATCTCCTTTCAGTTCTTGTATTATAAACAAATAGACTTTTCATGATATCTTTGGAGTCACATTTTGCACATATTTGCATTGTATTTTTTTGGTGATTTTGCTGTTTTAAATGATACCCATGTTTCCTGCTGAAGTTCTGGCTAGTATTCCTAAGTGCAAGAAGGCTGTGATGAGCTTTACAAAGGATATATGTGTATTAAATAAGTTTTACTCAGGCATGAGTTATAGTGTTGTTGGCAGTTAATATCAATGTTAATGAATCAACAACATATATTAAAATAAGGTATCTTTAAGGAGAACCAAATAAAACAAGGTTATGTATGGGCCTGTTGACAAAAATGTGACTAGATGCTCACAGAATCTTAGCCCTGAATTTACCCTGGGAGTAACGGCTCAATATTCACTAATTCAGTGTCCTTGGTGACTTAATAGACCATGAGTACCACAATAATGAGAATTGACCATAGTATATTTATTTTCATCTTCTTATATATCCATTAAAGTTTGTAAACTAATGCAAAGAATTCTTGCACTGTATGTTATATTTATATTTGCATACATTTTAGATTATGTTATTAGTTTTTCATAAATGGTTATAAAATATTTTGATTAATATATAAGAATATAATTATCAAAAATTTTCTTATATCCAGCACATTTGTTGAAATATCTGATTAATTAGGTTTGTTTAGTTTTGTCTTAACCCTTATTAGATTCTCCACATGTTAAAATAAATATTTTATTGTCTTCCTTGCCTAACTGTTTGTTTACTTCCTATTTGTGCTATTTTCTTATTACATTGCAACAATCTCCAATATAATATTGAATAGAACCATCATATTTTGTCTGACTTGAAAGGGACTGCTTCTATCCATTCAAAATAAGTTTTACAATTTGCCATGAGTATTTGATAGATCCCTGTGATGTCACTTGCCTTGTCCCACTCAGTGTTTACTCACCTTACCTTTGGATTCTTGTTTTCTTCAAGTTATCACTATTTCTCATTTAAAAATCTTTATTCCTCAAGAGCGCAAAGGAGAAATAGTTATGTGACATATTTCTATGGAGGAAATTTCCTCTTTTTCTGATTTAAAAGGATACATTTCTTGTAAAAGTTACTTCTGTCAATGAGTAAAAGAAAAGAAAATAATGATATCATAAGAAATAATTATAAGTTTCAGATTTAGGAACGCCAAGGTAATTATTTAGGTACATGGTATCAGAAAATCCCTTTCTTCAATACTGTTATACCACATATGCCTAAGTCCCATCCCTAAATTCATCTCATGGTCTAGGAAGGCTGCCCCCTTACCACTGATAAGCCTATCTTTCAGCCAGTGGGAAAGAAAAATAAAAGAATATTCACTTCCTCTCTTTAAGATCTCTAGAAAGGCCACTTTTGCTTACATTCCACAAATCATAAAATGGTCACAGGGACACATCAAGCAACAATGGCATATAAGAAATCATATGAATCCATTCTGGGAAGACATTTGACTGTTTAAACCAGAAAAGGAGTAGATAATGGGTCAGAGTTAATGCTAATGTCACTCTCATGAGTAGCATGATTTTGGGGGGCTGTTAGCCTATAACCATTATCTTCCTGGTAAGTAATAGAAATGCAGTACTATAAGAAATGAGCCCATGGTTCCTACTTTTAATTTTGTGTGTTAGCTGAGAAAAAAATGACTTCATTGATTAAGCCTGTATATTTGGGTTTTGTTGAATTAATTTGAATTGTCTCCAACCAGTGTAGAACTGAGAAACAGATGTCCTGAAAATTAGTAGAACCTAAAACATGGTAGGGATTTAGAGAAGGAAGAAAATCCTGGGCCACTGAGAACCCAGTTTCACTAGAGGAACTTTTTACACAGTGCTCAAAACTGGTAAATATGTCTTCAGTTACATTTTAAAATATCATTCTTGGGGTTTTCAGAAATTCCTAAATTAGAGGTATTGGCATCATGATTCTAAGAATAAACCCCTCATCACTTACAAACAGTCCATCCAGTCTCAGCATTTCTGCAAATTTCCCCTCCCAAACCTACAGGTCTTTTCACTGGATCATTCCACTGCAGTTACTTACCATGTGACCTTCCAGGCTTCTGTCAAATCCATGGGAAAGAGATGAAATGGTAAAAAGCAGGAGAAACTGCAAAAAAGTCAATTAGGCAGACTGCAACTCTTGACCTCTGTGTACCAAGCAATCAAATCAACAAAGTCTTCAGGGAAGATGAAGTAGAAGAGTGATGAACAGGAAGTGAAGAGTACTTGTCCTTGGCATGGCAGATTGTAGTTCTAGCCTGATTCAGAGGCTGGAGAGAATCTTCATTCTGCCTTGTGGTTATCTGGCATAGCCAACAAGGGGGTCACCCCTTAGAAACCCCATTCCACCCCATCACCAAGAATCTTGCTAAGAGGACCTCTCCTTTCTCACATATGTATCCTCTAAGACTCTATTAAGTAAACACTTTTTGTTACTGGAAATATAGTAGCAAAATTCCACTTGTCTAATACATAGTTCAAAGAAAATATTTTAATTAATGAAACTTGATCCATCTTCAATAAAGGGTTAATGGTATGAATTGTAATAAAGAGAAGCCAATAAGATTTTTTGTCAATCGATGTTTTTTTTTAGAGAAGTTGTAAGTTAACACAATGGGCATCATAACATTCAGAATTCCCATATATCACCCCACCAATACATTGCATTATTTTAGATCATTTGTTACAAATGATGAAAGAACATCAGCAAAATATTAGCTAATAGTCTTTTATATGAGTTTTATTACCTCATTTATCTATTATTATTTTTGAAATATTGAGTGTTGTTTTCATGTATATGAGACAATTTGAATATTAGAAATGAGGAATATAATATCAAAATAAACTGATATAAGTAAAAATCAAATAAATAGTTTTGGTTTAAGAGACATAGACTTTTACCATGAAGGATTAATAAGATCTTGACCTTTTGAATTAAAATAACAATTATTTCATTGTGTAGAAAAATTTAGAAAATTCATTTAAAATGCTTACAATTTGGAAAAGAAAATAGTTGAGTTACTTGATATTACTTGATAGTTAGTTGATAGTTGAATAGCCCAATGAATATTCCAATGATAGTTGAATAGTCCAATGTTCTTTTCTATCAAAAATAATACTTAAATCTCAAAATTCTGTCTCTACCTGATAATCAAAGTAAAACACATTAGCTGAGTTTATCTCCCAATGTTTGTTTATCAGACCTCCAGTGAATAAAACAAAATACTTAAGTTAGGAGTGAAAGTAAAGTTTTGGGAACAAGGATTATTGCATAGCTTGTTATCCAGAAAACCCTTAAGAGGAAACCAATTTTTATGTTGATATGCTTAAAAATTATTCTGGGGCACTGAACTGAAAATTAGAGGGGTATATTTGACTTATGATGCTACATTTTCATCATTTCAGCCAATCTAGTTGAATGTATTCATTTATGTTATTACATATTTCAAGTGAGTCTGAAAGACTAGGAACAGCATTATCCAATACTCTGAGCAGGAACACACTTATTTTGTAGAAGGCAGGGACTCACATTAAATTATGAACATATTGACTTGATATTAATTGAAAAAGATTATTTGTAATCATTGAATAAAGGACCTGTTTCACTTTTTATATTTTTGTTTGATAATAATATACTTTACTTTTTAAAATACTGATGTAAATACAAACCTTCAGAAATGTTACAAAGATATGAAAGAAAACTCTTAAATAAACTTTAACTTGATCCCACAATTTTTTAATATTTTGTCACAGTTCAGACATCACAATAAAGATGTTAAATATTGATAAAATTCTTTCATCTACTTTTGTATCCATATTTCCTTCTATTAATTTGCACCGTTTAGAGTGTTCTCCACTTCCAGTTCAGGATTCCATCCAGGATTAGGTGTTGTGTTTAGTTGGTGTGTTCCTTTAGTCTCTTATAACCAGTTCTTAAGATTTTCTGTTCCTTTCATGGCAGTGATATTTGTGAAGAACATGGGACAGTTATTGGAGGGAATTTTTCCTCATTTGGAATTTTTTGTTGTTTCCTTATGATTAGGTTGATGTTAGTATTCTTGGGCAGAATAATATATAAGGATCACAGTCAGAAACACTTATTTATCAAAAGGTTCTCTATTTTCTTTAATGGAAATAAGCCATTCCTCTTCTTAAAGTTTTGTGTCAGGTTAGAGTAGCACCTCAAAATGGTTCTGGGGGATCAACACTTGTGAGTATAAAAGGAGAAGACAGCATAATCAATATTTGGAAAATAAAATATGGGCCTTTGATTTCCTCATTGCTCTAGGGATTTCATTGATTCTAGATCTTATTAGGAATATTTATATTACAAGTTCATACAGATTATTTCTAAGTTCTTGCATGCTTTTTTCCCCATATTCCACACTGGAAACTGAATCCAAACAATATGAAAAAAATTACTCATTTACATGACCCTTAAAGACACATAACACTCTGTGTTTAACCATACCACCATAGGGAACAGATCTTGAAGATTTATTTTTGGTTCTTTTCTTACCCCTACAGTGAGGGGGAATGTTTAAATTACTATTCTCAAAAGTTGGTTGGAATGTTTAATTTTTCTTTTAAACATGGTTATGCCTGTAGTTGAAATATAGTTATGTCATTTGGTTGAGACTGCATTCAATTTTAAGAAATTTTATGACATTTCCTCTCTAAATTTTCATTTTTGAACATGTAGAAAATAAACTTCTCAAAGGTAAAATACATACCAACTTTCACCCAAAAACATTTATATTTAGTGCAGTGCCACTTACTTCTGTCCTCTCTCCCTTTGCTCAATGCCTTGTAAGAAACCAGATTCAAGGTTTACTTGTTTGTGTTTTCCATGATTCATTATGCTAAAAGAATCAGCACATTTATGTATACTGACTTATTACATCATAGTCTACATAATACTTAATGTAATTGACTTTTTAAAAAAATATATTTTAAAAGATGCTTAGATTACATAAATGTTACAGAAATTTACAGGGATTCCCATGTTCCCCAACTTCCACACCTCCCATAACATCCCACATAAACATCTTTCATTAGTGTGGCACATCACCTGTAATGGATATACATATCCTGGGGCTTTGCCACTAAGCACAGACCATAGTTCACATTGTAGACCAAACTTTCAACCACACAGTTCTGAAAGTTACATGCTGATATAAAATGGCATGTATCTGTCATTGTAATCTCACTCAGGATAATTCCCAAGTGCTCTAAAAAGCCCCTGTATTACAACTGCTTTTCCCTTTCCATGCCCTGAAAGCATCCAGTGGCCACTGGCTCCAACTCACTGTTGTAATTTCTTCCATTGCTTGAATCAAAATATGTCTACAACAGAATACCTGTGAGTCCACTCTTGTCTATAGCTCTTCCCCCAATCCTGAGAAGTTTGGGATGTTGATGTCCACTCCACCTCAAAGTGAGCGGGGACTTATATCTCATGGATAAAATGTATGGAATTATCCTGCTTGCAGCTGCAGACTCTCTCCATTCCTTGGGATGGCCATTGTCCATCATCGTTTCCTCACCAGATGACTTGGGTGAGTCCATTGAGCTGTAGAGTAGGAGTTGCAGCTCCACCGAGATTCCAGTCACAGCTGGCACATGGGCAGGCCAAAGGCTACAGTCTCTGGAAGTAAGCCTACAAACTCCAGTTTCACATATAGGTTTGAATAGAAGGGACTGATGGACCATGTGCAGGGAGGACTTATTTGAGTCCAACTCTGTCACTCTCAGGAGCACAGATTCCAAAGCATAGCCCACCGATAAGGCATCAATCTCTGGAGCTATCCGCCCCTTATATAGGACCTGGGTGTCTCCACACCCCTCAGGAGCCCTTCTGTGTGAGGTGATATCCATTTTGGTGTTCTAAGAGATCCTACTGAGGTGTGTGTAAGCATTACCTCTGGGATAACCTCCCGACTCTCTTTGAAGTCTCTTAGCCACATGAACTCATTTTTCTTTACCTTTTCGCCCTTTTATTTGAGGTCTTTTTCCAGTCATATTGCCAGTTGGCACTTGGTATTAATCCCTCATTGCCAGGGAGGCTCATTCCCAGGAGTCATGTCCCATGCTGGGAGGAAGGTAATGCATTCATATGCTGAGTTTGGCTTAGAGAGAGGCCACATTTGAGCAACAAGGAGGCTCTCAGGTGGCAGCCTTTAGGCACCCCATAACAGTAGGCTTAGTTTCAATTGCAAGAGCAAAGACTCATAAGGCTAGTCCTCAATAACAAGAACCCATCAGTGAACCATCTTCCATTGCCAGACACTGCCCTGCACTTGGGGGACTGTTGCTGCTCCCTTGGAGAATGTGGCACAGCTCTCCAGGCTGGGAATTCAGTATTCCTTCATTTATTGAGCTCATGTAATTGACTTTTACACTTACCATTATGTGCTGGAAATCATTATATATAAATTCATAGAGATTGTATTAATCATTCATTTTCTTTTTCTTATTAAAGAATTGTTTACAGAAAAATAATGCAGAAAATACAGAATTCCCGTATACGCCATCCATTTTTTAATATTTAGCATTACTGTAATGTTTTTTTACAATTAATGAGAGAATATATATTTATTATTTCTTACAGGTGAAGATTACTCCATTTTTTATACATGCCATAGTTTATACAACTAATGTTCTATATATTAGGATTAAGATATTTTCAAAAATATTGCTATTAAACCAAATGCAATATAAAATATATCCTAAAAATATGTTATTATATTATTGGTAGTAATTCTTCAGGGCCAATTCCTAATTGATAGAGGTTCTGTGTATAATTGTAAAGGAATATGTAGTTATTTTTAGCTGTTTCAAATTTATCCTTTATTGAGTTTGTTTTGCTTTGTATTGCTTCATATTTTCATTAGAGCAGTTTTGGTTTACAGAAAATTCAAACAGAAAGTATAAAACTTCCATGTATCACCCCCATACATGCAGATTTACCTATTATTAACATTTTTCATTAGTGTTGTACTTTCTTACAATTGATGAAGAAATGTTATTATTATATAATTAACTTTTGTCCATACTTCACACTTTGTGTTCTGCAGTTCTATGCATTTATTTATCCATGTTTGTTATATTGTTGTAATTAACCTATATTTAGCAAAGACATATGATATAAGATATAACATAGATATAACTAAGATAAACATACATATATAACTAAGATAAAAGAAAGAAATTTGTGCTCTAAATATGTAAATTAACATTCAAAGTTATTTTCTGATTGATTCACATTTTTTTCCATTTAGAATTGCATAAAAGCAAAACGAGAACATAGCCAACATACAAGATTTGCAGAAACAACATTTGTTACTTACATATATGCAAGTACTGATCTATTGAGTTAATTTCACTTCATATTACATCTTACAAAAATCATCATTCAGGATACCCATATAACTTCACAATTTCACATTGTTTTCCTGCATAAATTCAATAGTACGTTTTTTCAAAAGTTTTGTCTCTACTGAATTGTGTGCTAAAGTATCCATATAAAGGATTTTATTTTCCACTCTGAATTTTCTGATGTGAAATCCAGCTGAAGCTTTTCCTGAATTGACTTTAGGATAGTTTCCTCAGAATAAAATATTGATGCTGAGGAATGACTGATCCCTGAAGACAAGACTTCATTCATGATACTGATAGGAGTTTTGTCTCAGTACAGAAACCTGAGTGAAGACATTTCCACACTGATGATGTTTTTTTGGTATTTCTTCCCAGTGTGAGTCCTCTCATGTCATCTAAGGCTAGAATGATAATTGGATACTTTCCTACACAAATGACATTCATGAGGTTTTTCTCCAGTGTGAGTCTTCTCATGTTATTGAGGGCTACAATAATGATTGAAGGATTTCGCACAAGAATGGCATTCATAGAGTTTCTCTGCAGTGTAAGTCTGCTCATGTGGTCTAATACTAGAATAATGGGTGAAAGC
The DNA here is from genome assembly GCA_029593785.1 of Cabassous unicinctus. Classification (NCBI taxonomy): domain Eukaryota; kingdom Metazoa; phylum Chordata; class Mammalia; order Cingulata; family Chlamyphoridae; genus Cabassous; species Cabassous unicinctus. The sequence goes on along the minus strand of JAQZBX010100728.1, from coordinate 20 downwards.
TTTCCCATATAGATGACTGC
>JAQZBX010100727.1:0-11334 GCA_029593785.1 Cabassous unicinctus | reverse complement strand
TATCCCCCCCTTGCTGCTTGTGCTCGCTGTGTCCATTTGCTGTGTGTTTTTCTGTGTCTGCTTGTCTCCCTTTGTTGGGTCGTCCTGCTGCGTCAGCTCACCGCGCCGTGCGGGCTGGCTTGCCTTCACCAGGAAGCCCCGAGAATCGAACCCGGGGCCTCCCATATGGTAAACGGGAGCCCTATTGATTGAGCCACATCCGCTTCCCTATGAGTGTGTTTATGTCAGCCCACCAAGGGGGAGGAGAATCAACCCTGAGTCACGCCCTACTGATGTGGTTGAATCAAAACCCTAATCTTGATTTTATCAAGAAAACGTAAAACCTTTGAATTTAATACAATCAAAGGGTATCACGCCCAGAGGAACAGACCAGTTTACAAACATAATCAATATCTTTTTTTGCCATTCATAAATAATATCAAACTACTACATATGTGTACCCCATAGAGCAGTGAGACAGAAATTCTAAATGCAAACATCTCCCCGACTTAGGCTGGTCAAAGGATTTCCATCGCACGTGGACAAAAACCCAGATTCCACCTTACAGCCTACCTGCCCACTTCTCTGTCCCCTCCACCTGAAGCTCATTCATGACTTACTCCCTCAGCCTCTCCACGTCACTGCTCAAATGTCAGGTCCTTAGATAAGTCTCCTTGGACATCCATGGCTAAGATTGCACCTGTCCTTCTGTCTGTCCACTTACTCTGCTTTTGTTTCTTATAATATATATTTACTGGTGAAACGACCCTATTTTCTGTGAGCAAACTCCTCACTCCCCCCACATATTTTCCATGAGAGCTGGGTCTCAGTGGGTCCAGTGCTGCATCCCCCCTCCACTGAGCCTATTGCCAATCTGTAGTAGTTACACAATGAATAAATATTTGAGAATTGAAAGGCAGGAGGCAGAATGCAATACTCATTGAGGCCAGCAGGTGGCAGGGTCTCACCACATCTCCCAGTTCAAAAGTTCACACCTGAGGAAATATTCCAGGTAAGTACCCGGGTGGAAGCCCTTTTAAGGTGTATGGCAGGTGCCATGGTCTCCTACACCATTACTGTCTGATAGAAGTATAATGTGAGCCACATGTGTCATTTTAAGTTTTTCTAGTAGCCTCTTAGCTGAGTAAAAGGAAACAGGTGCCCCAGGGTTATGGACAGTAGTGTTGGGGTGAAGAATAAGGAAGAAAACTCCTTAGCTTCTAAAAGCTCCAAGAAATTCTATGTTTGACCACAAAGTAACATATTCAAACTTCCAAAGTGAAATAAGCTTTATACCTTCTGACAGCAATGAGGTACATCTTGAAGTCAATAAACCATTTGCAAACAATGACAAGCTCTACAAATAATGCATCTCAGACTTGTCTATGTGGCTGAAAAAGCCAGACCAGGGAAGGAGCTCAGGAATTCCGGGACACACTGTGCACATATTCCACCCCCAGGTGTGGCGTTCCTGAGTCCCAGGGCTGTGGAAGTTCCCTAAGCAGGAGAGGCAGGGATGGGAGGTGAGGCACCCCTCTCACATCATGGCCACTACACTCTAAAGTGTTATCTGAGCACACAGCAAGGCTAGAGGGGTGTGATGGTTAAGTTCATGTGTCACCTTGGCTGGGTCATGGTCAAGTTGTTTGGTCAAGCAAGCCCTGGCCTGACTGTTACCTTGAGGGCATTTTGTGGATTTAAGTCACCACTTAGTTGATTTCATCTACGGTTGACTGCATCTACAATCAACAAAGGAGATTGCCTTCAGCAATGAGAGAAGTCTCACCCAATCAGTTGAAGGCCTTAAAGGGAGAACCGATGACGTCAGCAGCCAGAAGGAAGAATTTCTATCTCTACTTCGGCAGGCCAGCTTCTCCTGGGGAATTCACTGAAACCTTCATCAGAGTTCCAACTTTCCAGCCTGCCCTACAGAATCTGGACTTGCCAGTCCCCACGGTTGTGTGAGCCAACTCGTACAACAAATCTCAAAATACTTACACACACATATACAGTAGATATATCTGTTACCGCGATATAAAACAATTCTTGGTTTGTCTGAAATCTCATGATGTATCTCATCTCGGCACCTGGATAGCTCCCAGTTGGAATTTATCCGCCTACTGCACTGTTCCTTTTGCCAAAACTTGGGCACCAGCCACAATTTTTCTTATATTCTCACGTTTGAGAGTTTTGCTTGTTAAGGGGAGCAGCTGAATTTCATTCATGTACAATGACATCTCAAGGTTAGTATGTGGCTTGGAGTTATGTTCCCCAGAAGAACACGTTCTTGAATTTAATCCATTCCTGTGGGTGTGAACCCAATGCACAAAGGAACTTTTTAGGAAGTTATTTCAGTTAAAGTGTGACCCAAGTGAATCAGGATGGCTCTTAATCCAGTTACTGGGAGCGTTACAGAGAAGGCCAGACAGAGAGAAGCTACAGGGAACAGCCAGAATCTGGAAGTCAACGGAACCCAAAAAAGCAAAGAGAAGACGCTGCCATGTGCATTGCCATGTGACAGAGAAGCCAAGGAACCCAGCCAAGAGGTACTCATTCTGAGAAGAAGCAAGCTTTCTGCTTCAAATCCGTGAGCCAATAAGTTCTTGTGAAGTTTACCCATTGTATGGTATCTAGCAGCTGGAAAACTAAAACAAATAGAAGACTCCTGATTAGGGATTAGCTAGGCAAAGGGAGTGACGGCATTGCAAACAGGTGGAAGCTCCTGTGGCTGAATGTCTTTACTGAATGAATGAAAGAAATAATGTTATATGGATAGAGGACTATGGCCCTTGCAAACCCATGATATTACATGGACTAGTGGGGCAGGTTGAGGGGTAGTCAGAGAGGATGGTTCTGTAGGTGTTCACTTGTCTGATTGGAAATTTTTCCATGTGCAAGGGGTGCAGTCAAATCAGTAGGCAGGCTTGCCCTTCTGAGGGCTTTTCATGAATCCACGACCACAACTCTGGCTGCACACCGAGTGGGGAGTCTGGAAAGGAGAAGCTCTGTCAATAAACATGTGATAATAATAGTGTTTCTATAGGGACAATATTGCTTTTTAGATCTCCATTATCTATTCACATGAATCCCTCACAATCCATGTGACCTGGGAAATAAGAGCCAAATGGACAGGGTCTATGCTTTGGAGGGAAAAGTATATAAAACTACATCCTACAGATGCGTGAAAGATAAACGGTCCAAATGGCAATTAAAATTGCACTTACCAAGAAGAGAAGATGCAGATGGCATTAAAATGTGTCATTTAAACGTAGGGGGATGTTCATTTACTGTGACAAATCCTCTAACCCTGTGTCAATCAGGTTATTGCAGGGTATCCGCACATGCGAATAGTTTACTGTGAGAAGTGAATCTATTTAATTACTCTACGGGAAACCCCAAGATTCCCCTCAGGATACTGTCCTTATAAATATTAGAGGAGGGACGCGGACGTGGCTCAAGCGATTGGGCTCCCGTCTACCACATAGGAGGTCCAGGGTTCAATTCCTGGGACCTCCTGGTGGAAGGCAAGCTGGCCCACGTGGTGAGCTGGCCCACGCAGAGAGCTGGCGCAGCAAGATGACGCAACAAAAAGAGACACAGAGGAGAGACAATAAGAGATGCAGCAGACCAGGGAGCTGAGGCAGCGCAAGAGATTGAGTGTCTCTCTCCACTCTGAAAGGTCCCAGTATCGATTCCCGGTGCCGCCTAAAGAGAAGACAAGCAGACACAGAAGGACACACAGAGAGCAGACAATGAGCGCAAAACAACAACAACAACAAAAAACTCCAGGAAGGGGGGATAAATAAATAAATAAATCTTAAAAAAAAAAATTAGAGGAAAATCTAGCTGTTAGCTTGAATGAGATCTTTCTCTAGTCACCGAACAAGGAGTAAGGGAAAATCCCACAACTGTATAAATACGGCAAATTTTTATTTTACACTTTTAAAGAAGGACCTCAAAATGCGACAGTGGGAAGACAATTGCTCTGATGGAAACGCTTTCTTCAAATATCTAAGTGAAGTAAAAATCTGATATTGAAGTTGGATCCAACCTCAGGAAACCCAATGCCCACTCAGCCATCTCCTCTCGAGTGGTAAAACCTTGACCCCGTGGAGCCTGGGGGACAAACCGTCCCACTGTCACCTGAAGTTCCATCCAGATGGACAATTTCCAGCTGGTTGAGCCTCATCAGCTGAAGCTACAGGGAGCGCCGTGGACAATTTGAGCCTCTGTCCTTGGGCCTAGGAATCACGATACGGTTCACATCTTACATTGAGAGCCTGGAAATGGTTTCCTTGCCCACGTGGGAGGATTTTGGTTACCACCACTCTGTTGGGAATGGATTCCTGCCACCTTTTCGCAGAGCTCTGGGGCTCCAAACCCCAAACATCACTGCACACTTCTAAGGCGTTTTCCATATCAGAAGACGGCATCCTTTTCTGACAGCAGCTCAGTGTATATGTAAGTATTTGTATTTAATATATTTTAGATGTTGATCCCAGGCACCCAACCTCATGAGACCACTGAAATGACTTCTGCCAAGGTCACCAAAGATCTGCATCTGATCAAATCCAGCAGCTAATTTTTTTTTCTTTGTATTTATTTTTTCTTTTTCTTTTCTTTTTCCCTATGGTTAGTTACCTGATCCAATGTATCATCCTCTCGGCAGCTTTTAACACAGCTGCCACTTCCTCCTTCTTTTCATTAAATTGGAAGGAAATTAAAATTTAGCTTGTTCTAGGAAGAACTCTCATTGTTGTACCATATATAATACATATTAATTCCTTAAGACCCTAATACATATTCCCACTTACCCAACGTATTTATAACCCCCAGAAATTTAAAATTTAGTATTTTTAAAATGTAAATCCTACATACTTCTATTATATTTATACCCAGACATTTAATGTTTGCGATTGAGATTCTAAATGAGATTTTCTTTCATTATATTTTCTGATTAGTGGTGGTATAGAGGAAAGCAATTGATTTTGCAACCTGTCAGCTTTCTGAATTCTCCCCAACAGTTTCTCAGTCGATTCTTTTGGATTTTTTGTTATATGATCATATCTGAAAATGACAACACATTTGCCTCCTCCAGTGTTTGTGTCTTATCTTTCTTTTTGTTCTCTACATGCTTTTGTCAGCACCTGCATAACGCTAATAGTTCATTCTGATCTCCTTCCTGGATTTAATGGGGGATTCTTCCACCACGTCACTGGTAAGCACGAGCCTGGCTTTCTGTTTAAAGTCCCTATCTTTATATCTATTTATTTAATCTATCAATCATCTATCTGTCTTTATCTATCATCATCTGTCCATCCATTCAGATTGAGGAACCAGTTTGGAGGGCCTAATTTATTAGTGCCAAGGAGAGCGTCTGAGGCTAAGAAAAACGAGAGCACATATAAGGTACCTGAAAGGTGGAAAACAAATCTAGAGCACTTGTTCACAACTGAGGGAGATTTTGTCCCAAGGGCACATTTGGCAATGTTTAGAGACCTTTTTGGGTTCAACAACTCAACACCCTATAAGCAAATGACAAGCCCCAAAATAAATTATCCAGCCCCAAAATGCCAACAGTGCTGAAGCTGAGAAACCCTGCTGTAGAGAATGATGAAATACAAGAAAGCTGGTAAGGTGGATGGCAACATTTTATATCTACAGAAGAACACCATCCTGAGTGAATAGGTTGTATTCTTTGCATGAATAAGAGCAAAATCCAAAGAACATTCAAATACAAATATTGTCCCGATTGTGTTTGTTCCTTGCTGTTATGCAGTAATGTAGATATTCCAACTGAAAGATGGAAAGAATCTCTGGTAAAATCCAATTGAAGATTTCATTTTAGTTAGCCTAAGCTGGTTTTTGCAGCAATAACAAAGAACCCCAAACCTAAGTGGTTTAAAACAGCAAAGCATTATTCCTAGTCCGTCAAATCAGCCTCACATCAGGACCCCAGCTGATAGGGCAGCTAGACACAGTGAGAGAGGGAAGTGGGGACACTTAAGATTACGCAAGATTTCTTAATACTTCCACTCACAAGTGAGATTTCACCGACCAGAGCAAGATCCAAGATCATAACTAACTCCAAGGGGTCAGCAAGATACTGAGAAGTACTGAGGAAAGATTAGTGTATGGAGAATGAGAAAACTATTGTTTCACATAGAAGAGGAAAAAGGGCTTAGAGATGGTTACTGTCCACCTCCTTCTCCTGAACGGGAGACTTCTCTATGGCTGGTTGTGGGATATGATGCTAAACGTATTTATTTCCTATTTAGGAACTGGGATTTGAAGATAACATAGTAAGTTAAGGCTGTGTGGAGATCCAGGAAATGGGAAAGGTGGAGTTCCTTCCCTGTGTAAATGTGGTTTAGTTTCTTATTTCCGCTGTAACATAAATGAACACAAACTTAGTAGCTTAAAACATCACAGATTTATTCTCTTTTGGTCTGGAAGTCAGGCGTCTGATAGGTCTAATGGGACTGGCATCGAGATCTTGGCAAGTTTGGGAGCTGGTGTAGCTCAGTGGTTGAGCGCCTGCCTCCCATATACGAGGTCCTGGGTTCAATCCCCAGTACCTCCTAAAAAAAAAAATCTTGGCAAGTTTGCATCTGTTCTGGAGACTGTAGGGGAGGACCTGTTCCTTGTCCTTTCTACCTTCTAGAGGCTGCCCACATTCCTTGTCCTATGGCCCCATTCTAGCAATGACATCACTCCAACATCTGCTTCTGTAGTCGCATCTCCTCCTCTGACTCTCCTGCCTCCCTTTTTCCCTTGTAAGGAATCTTGTGATTGCATTGGGCCCACCCGGATAATCCAGGATTGTCTTCTCATCTCAATATCCTTAACCTAATCCGATCCACAAGCCCCTTTTACTGTGTAAGCCAACACATTAACAGATTCTGGAGATGAGAACATGGAGATCTTCGGGAGACCATTATTCCGCCAACCTTAATATTCAAGGTTCATGAAAGACAAGCGCTATTTGGAAATCATCATGTAAGGGCATTGGGCTCACACCTCCTATTAAAAAATTTTAAGTTCATCTATCTGACTTCTAGATTAAAAAATATACATACAAGTTCAGATATTTTCTTCTCATCACTTATATACACCTCTGCTTATGTGATCATATTCCAAAGGCTGCATATGATCTCTTTGTCATCCATATTTGGAACTAAAATTAAGAATGATTTATTTAATAAGATCTGAAGGGAATGTTGCATCTGGCCATTGGGAGAGATTGGCCAGAGATTGAAGGGCTGGAGGAGAGGGACATCGGGCTAACTGCTTCCTTGGCTCTGGAGGAGAGGGACATCGGGCTAACTGCTTCCTTGGCTCTGGAGGAGAGGGACATCGGGCTAACTGCTTCCTTGGCTCTGGAGGAGAGGGACATTGGGCTAACTGCTTCCTTGGCTCCATTTCCTTTCCCTCTCTGGGGATTTTCAGTAGACCAGGATGTCCTTCTCCCAACTACATCTCCAGCACTCCAGCTCCCAGGAACCACTCCCTCCCCCTGTGCCTTCAAACCCGGAGGTTATAATGGTCTCTAAACTGATCTTTCTCCTGGGGGCATCAACCTCTCCAGTGGTAACAAACATATATACCATAATATTTGCTGTTTTAACAATTTTAAATGTACAATTCAGTGGCATTAATTACATTTACAATGTTGTGCTAACATTGCCACCTTCCATTAACAATTTTTTTCATCACCCAAAAGAAACTCTGTACCCATTTAGCAATAACTCCCCAGTTTCCTATACCCCTACCCCTAGTGACCTCTAATGTACTTTCCGTCTCTATGAATTTGCTTATTCCAGATATTTCATATAAGTGGAATCCTACAATATTTGTCCTTTTGTGTCTAGCTTATTTCAGTAAGCACAATGTTTTCAACGTTCTTCCATGTTGTTGCATGTATCAGAACTTCACTTCTTTTTACAGCTGAATAGTATTCCATTGTCAGTATATACCACATTTTGTTTGTCCATTCATCTGTTGACGGACTATTGCATTGTTTCTCCTGACTCACTATTGTGACTAATGCTGCTATGAACATGGGTGGGCAAGTATCTGTTTGAATCCCTGTTTTCAACTCTTTGGGGTATATACCTAGGAATGGAATTGCTGGGTCATAAGGTATTTGTAGGTTTAACATTTCATGGAAACACCAAACTGTTATCTACAGTAGCTCACCATTTTATATTTCCACCAGCAATTCATGAAAGGTTCCAATTTCTACATATCCTTTCAGGCACTTGCTATTTTCTCCTCTCCCCTCAAATAATAGGTAGCCTACTCGGTGTGGAGTGGTAGCTCATTGAGATTCTGATTTGCATTTCCCTAGTGGCTAATGATGTTGAACATCTTTTCATGTGCTTATTGGCTGTTTTGTATATTTTCTTTGGAGAAATGTCTATTCAAGTCCTTTGATCATTTTAAATTGGGTTGTTTGTCTTTTTTTTGTTGTTGAGTTGTAGGAGCTCTTTATATGGTCCAAATATTAAACACTTATTATAAATATGACTTTCAACTACTTCCTCCCATTATGTTAGTTGTCTTTCACTTTCCTGACAATGTCCTTTGATGCACAAAAGTTTCTGATTGTGGTAAAGACTAATTTATCTATTTTTTAATTTTGTTTCTTATGCTTTTGGTATCATAACTAAGAATCAACTGCCAAACACAAGGTCATGAAGAACCACTCCCCATGTTTTCCTCTAAGAGTTTTATAGTTTTCACTCTTATATTTAGGTCATTGATCCATTTAAAGTTAAGTTTTTGTATATTTGTGAAATAGGGGTCCAACTTCATTTTTTTTTGTATATATTTTTCTTTTATTTTTAAATTAAAAAAAAATTTTTTTGTTTGTTTACCAACTTCATTCTTTTGCATGTGGATTTCCAGTTGTCCCAGCACCATTTGTTGAAGAGACTATTCTTTGCCCATTTAATATACTCAGCACTCTTGTTGAAAATCAATTGGACAAAGATATGTGAGTTCTTTCTGAATGTTCATTTCTATTTCATTGTGCAATATGTCTGTCCTTATGCCAGTACCACTTTTTATTATTACTGTAGCTTCATAATAAGTTTTGAATTTGAGAGTCCTCCAACTTAATTCTTAATTTTGGCTATTCAGGGTACCTTACAATTCCATATGAATTTGAAGAATGGCTCTTCCATTCCAGCCAAAAAAAAAGCTGCTGGAATTTTGATAGGGATTATGTTGAATCTGTACATCACTGTGGGTAGAAATGACATCTTAATAACATTAAGTCTTCCAGTCCACAAACATTGGATATATTGTCATTTATTTAGGTCTTTTCTAATTTATTTCAGTAATTTTTTTTCATTTTCAGTGTATAGGTCTTCACCTCTGTATTAGTCGGCCAAAGGGGTGCTGATGCAAATTACCAGAAATCTGTTGGCATTTATAAAGGGTATTTATTTGGGGTAGAAGCTTACAGTAACCAGGCCTAAAGCATAAGTTTCTTCCCTCACCAAAGTCTGTTGTCATGTGTTGGAGTAAGACAGCTGCCGACGTTTGCCAGGGTTCAGGCTTCTTGGGATCCTCTCTTCCTGGGGCTCCGTTTCTCTGCAGGCTCAGCTCCTGGTTCCTCCACAAGGCCAGCTGTAGACTATCAGGCAAATGGCTCATCTTTTCCCGGGGCCTTTTCTCCTTCCTCACAACCAAGCTCCTCTGTGTGCTTGCTTCCCCCCTGGGCTCCAGCATTAAAACTCCAACATCAGAACTCCAACTCTGTCCTTCGCCATGTCTTTTATCTCTGCGTCCCCACCCACCAAGGGTCAGGGCTCAACACCCTACTGACGTGGCCCAGTCAAAGCCCTAATCATAACCTAATCACGCCCAGAGGAACAGAACCATTTACAAGCACGATCCAATATCTATTTTTGGAATTCATAACTATATCAAACTGCCACAACCTCTTTGGTTGAACTTATTTCTATATATTTTATTATTTTTGGTGCTATTGTTAATGGAATTATTTTCTTGATTTCCTTTTCAGATTGTTCACTGCTGGTGTATAGAAACAAGCTATCTTTTGTGTGTTGGCTTTATACCCTGTAACTTTACTTAATTTGTTTATCAGCTCTAGAAGTTTTCTTGTAGATTCTTCCAAATTTTCTATATAAAAGATCTTGTCATCTGTGAATAGAAATCACCTTCCTTTTTACTTTCCAATTCATATGCCATTTTTTCTTTGGCTAATTGTCTGGGTAGAACTTCCAGAACAATGTTGAATAGCAGTGGTGAGAGCAGGTATTCTTATCTTGTTCATGATCTTAGGGAAAAGCTGTCAGTCTTTCACCATTGAGTATGATGTTAGCTGTGGGTTTTTCATAAATGCTTTTCATCAGGTTGAGGAAGTTCCCTTCTCTTTCTAGTTTTCTGAGTGTTTTATCGCGAGTGCTGGGTTTTGTTGAATGCTTTTTCTGTATCAATTGCTTTTTTCCTTTCTTCTATTAATGTGGTGTATTGCATTTATTGATTTGCTTATGTTGAACCACCCTTGCATTTGGTTTGCTAGTATTTGAGGCTTTTCGCATCTATACTCATAAGGGATATTGGTCTTTAATTTTCTTGTAATGTCTTTATCTTGCTTTGGTATCAATTATTTCACCAAATTTGGGAGGTTTTTGTCCATTCTTTCTTCAAATATTCTTTCTGCCTCTTTCCCTCTCTCTCGTCCTTCTGGGACTCCCATAATTTGTGTATTGGTACACTTGATGGTGACCCACAGGTTCCCTAGGCTCTGCTCATTTTTGTCTATTCTTCTTTCTTTCTACTCCTCAGACTGGATAATTTCAATTGTCCTAGTTTCAAGTTTGCTGATTCTTTCTTCTGCCAGTTCAGTTCTGCTATTGAGGAAGAGGACAACTCTATATTGAGTGTGGTTTTTACCCATCTTGGGGGAAGGAGTCACTGTCACTGAGAATTCCTAGTATGACAGGCATTTGGGGCTGCTTGTTCCTGGTTTCTGGGTTTAAGGTCTGGAAGGACCTTTTCATTAGACTTAACATCTCCCCCAGGTTGTGGAATAGCACACAATAGAAAAGCATGTGGGGGAAGGGGAAGGCTGGAGGACGACCGATTGGCATGTGTTTATGACTTCACCAGAGAAGGAGGTGGGGGGAGGTGGGCAATAGCCCCTTAACAGATGTCTGTGACTTCCCTGACAGCTTTATCAACTTTACTGATTTCAAATAATCAGATTTTGGTTTAGATGACTTTATCTATTGCTTTTCTGTTTTCTATGTCATTGATTCCCACTTTGATCTTTATTATTTCCTTTATTTTACTTACTTTGGGTTTCATTTGGTCTTTTTT
>JAQZBX010100726.1:0-11334 GCA_029593785.1 Cabassous unicinctus | reverse complement strand
ATATATATGCATATGTGTGCATTTGCTTACATAAATGTTATATATATATATATATATAGGTGGAGTTGCAACTCCGGCTTTGCTCTCATTCTGAATATTATCGCTGCGCGGGTTGAGTTGTGCTCAGGTCCTCGTCCCCAGTACCTGTGAATGGGACCTTATTTGGAAATAGGGTCCCCACATTTGGGGCCGCCCTGGATTAGGGTGAGCCTTCAAGACACGGGGAAGGCGGGCAGAGTCGGGAGGGACGCAGCCACGAGCCGAGGGACGCCTGGACCTCCAGAAGCCGCAGGAGGCCGAGAGGGGCCTCCCGCAGAGCCTCAGGGGCCCGCCCTGCCGACACCTTGGCTTCAGACTTGGGGGCTCCAGAGCTGTGAGGGGATGCGTTTCTGCTGTCTTATGCCGCCCGGTTTATGGGCCTTTGTTAAGCAGTTCCCAGTGAACCAGGCTCCATTCATCTCAAATCTTTGTAGCCTCTTAGGAAGGCACCAAACCTGTTTTACACCCGAATGCAGACACTCAAATACGCGAAGCCACGTCTCTCCCTCAAACAGCCGGTCACCAGATAGCCGGGGCTGAGGCGCAGGCTTGTTCCACTGCCAAACCCAAGCCTTCTCCAAAGCCGCTTCTGCCAACTTGCGAGGGCTCCCCCAGGCCTGGCTTTCACTGGGAGAGACCCCCAATTCTGACCCTCCTTGCTTCCTTGTCTGAGCCCCCTGGCCAGCCCCTCAAGAGGACGAGCAGGGTGAGCTGTGTGTGTGGGGGGGTGTGGGGTCCCCAGCACAGCCCAGAGGTCTGCCTGGAGAGTCCTGGATGCCACCACGCGTTGTCCCCAGGGGCGTGAGCGTCGAGGCGCGCCCAGGTCTCCGATGCTTCCTGCTAAGGGCTGTCGCAGGCTTGCTCGGCCCCCGCCCCCAGGGCAGGGGCGGTCCCTTTCCACCCACACGGCACCCACAACATGCCATGGCACCTGTTTGCCCAAACATTCCCTTCCCAACCAGACCACGGACATCCTGAGGGTGGGAACGAGCCGCCTTCTCCTGGGGACCCCCAGGTGTCTGGCACGGGCTTGGGTCTCGGCCAATGTCGGATGACTGGGCTTCGCCCTGCGTATGACTTAAGGCTGTCACTGTAACAAGTCTGTGGAGTCGGCAGTGCCGACTCTTTCCTCTTTCCTCGAGGAAATGGGCCTTCATATGGGACTGCACGAGATCAGCTGCTAAGCGTGAGTTGGAAATGACAGTGCTACCTGTTGTCTCTGTTCGCTGAGCGTGCGACTCGTCTCTTGAGCATTTAGTTGGGCCTTGGGCTAAGCAACTTATTTCTTTAATTCTCACAAGAATGTCATGAGGCTGGCCGTATCATATGCCCTTTTTATGGATGAAGAAACCAAGGCACAGAGGAGCAAACTACATTGTCCTATCCTACAGGTGCTTGGAGTTAATGCTCACGTTAGACCCCAGGCCCCAGTGGGCTCTAAGCCTGGGCACTGCCTTAACCTTAACCCCCAGACCATCTGTCTCCCCACCCAGAGCCCCTTACCCCTCACCACCCAACTGCAGGGCCGTGGCCTTGGAGGATGGAAGTGAGGAGCAAGTTCTAGATGCCTTTCTCCCAAAGCCCTAGGGCAGCCCCAGTCCACTTGAGAGTTGCCACAGGAAGCCTGGCATAGCACTGCAGGGGGCCACTGAGGACACAGAAGTGACGTTGGTGGTGAGTCCCATCTGGGCCGTCGAATCCTCATAAACAAGGGAGCAAACCTCGTGTGCGATGGTTGAGGGTACGTTGGCGTGGCTTTGGAGCTAGGGTGGCTGGCTCCGTGTTCTGACTAGTCCCGGGGCCTTGGGCTCATGACTTAACTCCTTTCAGGTGCCACTTACTTTTGTAAATTTGTAAATCAGGGATAATATACCTGTGCTGCGGGGAGTGAAAAGGATGAGGGACAGCGTGTGGAGAGCTGGCACATGAAGGCTGCTGTCGGCCTCTGTCTTTCGAGAGAGGCCTTTTCTGTGAGCTGATGAGACAAAGGAAAGCCCACTCCTGGAACTTATTGGGGGGCTTGAGCAGAACCAGAATGAGCTGGGGTGATCTTCTGTCAACTCGGAGCTGGGCTACCTTGCTTCGAGGACCTTGGTCTGCTCTCATGAACTTGGACTTCTGGGTTGGCAAAGGTGGCCGTCCCTCACCGAGAGCCTGCTCTGTGCCCAGTGTTTCCTCTCCTCACTGCAAGCTGGGAGGTGACCTTGTTATTTCCATTGTGCTGATGAAGAATCTGAGATGCAAAAAAAAGAAAGGAATGCAAAATGGTGCGGCCACTGTGGAAAACAGTGTGGCAGTTCCTCGGAAAGTTACGGATAGAATTACCGCGTGACCCGGCAATCCCACTTCTAGGTCTTTACCCTGAGGAATTGAAAGCAGGGACTTGAACAGATATTTGCACACTGATGTTCATAGCAGCATTATTTACAGTTGTTAAAAAACAGTGGAAATAGTCCATGTGTCTGTCCACAGATGAATGGATAAACAAAATGTTCTCTATCCACACAATGGAATATCATTCAGCCATAAAAAAGAATGAAGTTCTCATACAACGTGGATGAACATATGATGCCAAGTAGAATAAGCCAGGCACAGAAGGACAAATACTGTGTGATTCCACTTATATGAAAGTCTAGAGTAATTCATGGACATAGAAAGTAGATGGTTAGGTTACCAGGGGCTAGGGGAAGGGAAATGGGGAATTATTGCTTAATAAGTACAGAGTTTCTGTTTGGGGTGATGAAAAGTTATGGTAATGGATGGTGATGGCAGCACAACATTGAGAATGTAATGGACACCACTGAATTGTACCCTTGAAAGTGGTTGAAATGGAAAATTTATCACAGTATTGTATTATACACGACTAAATAATGATCAAGTCCTACAGAAGGTGATGAGAAGGGAAAGCTAATGTCTGCCCTTCCACCCCTCCCAACCTCAGCTGCACGTCTCTTCTGGTTTTAATTCTCCTGGTGAGTCATCCCGTAACTCCACCTACAAGACTTTTCCTGGGCGTTGACTTATCTCCTTAACCTCATCTCTTGACCCTGTCCCCCACCTCCCGCTGGAAAAGATGGCTCCCTCTTATGGAGCCATCTTTTCCCGCTGGAAAAGATGGCTCCATCTTTATTCCTTATTGTTTTTGTTACTTGTCAAACTTTAAGCATGTTTATGTGATTTCTGCACAGTTTATGCGCATTATGAATGAAATTATAGAGCCACATGGTAGTTTTATACATAGTCACAAGTGTAGACCCTTTCTGGTTTACTAGCGCCGGACTCAGCGCTGGACTCTGCCTCCACTCCCTGTGTGTAAGACGAGGAGGTTAATCCTTTGCCTTCGGCCACTGAGTTACGTGGTGCTGGACTGGGAGTCCAGCTTGGGGTGTTCAGACTCCAAGAGCCTCCGTCTTTTCCATCCGCAGTTCCCTTGGTGGAGCGGGCACTGGGCTTGGCGACATCTTCATTTGCTTCAGCACTCGCGGGCAGTGGCTCTGCCCTGCCGGTCACCTGTGACTTAAAAGCCCGTGAGACTCTGTGAGACGGGTGACACTCCTGGCATGAGCAGCGTAAGGTGACATCCTGAAATCCAGCCCTCCTTCCTGGCGGCTTCAGAATTGTGCCCCCACCCAAATACATGTTCAAGTCCTAACCCCCTGTCCCTGTGACCAGAACCTTATTTGGAAATAAGGTCTTGACAGATGTCAAGTTAAGCTGAGGTCTTACTGAATTAGGAGGTCCCTATGTGCAGGAACTGGTGTCCTTCTGAGACGAGGGCATTTGTATAAGGAAGACGGAGGCGGAGCTTGGGGTGATGGGGCTGCAAGCCAAGGAGAGTCCGTGGTGGCCAGCCACCCCCAGAAGCCAGGGGAGAGGCGGGACAGGTTCTCCTCGGGGCCTGAGCCGGGATTTTGCAGTTCTGTACCTCAGAAGCAGGAGGGAACGGATGCACGTTGTTTAGAGCCACCCAGCTGTGCTCTGTCGCGGCAGCCCGGGAGCGCACAAGAGCGTCCCGAGACGCTGGTAGCTGTGGGGCTGTTTTTGCAGAGAGTCTCCTTGTTTATTCCACTTTTACCGTTTCTCCTGGCACAGCTTCTCCCCGGCCGTGGCCCAGATCTTTCCGGGACAGCTGAGCCCTGGGTTCTCCTGAGATGCTTTAGGTGCCTGATGCAAGCTTCTGCTTTGAGTAGCAATATTCCTGGCCAGACATGAAAGGAGAGATTCTAACAGCCCTTTTTTCTCCAGGCAGCTTATCCCGATTAAGTGGGGAATCAAGCAAAAATCCCCACCCCGAAGTCCTGACCCTGACAAAGCCTGACATGACCCCTGGGGAGCTTCAGGGTACACTGAGCTTGTGCAGTGTGCCCCCTGCAGGGCCACAGCCCCTGGTGTTTACTCCCATGTTCCTGGAGAAGCATCCGGGGCTCAGAGAGGCGGTGCTGTTTGCCCGATGTAAAACAGCCAGCAGGCCATGATGGGGCCTGGACTGAGATGGAATCTTCCGGAAGGCAGCACCCAGGTTCCTTCCTCCTCGCTGTTTGTCTTCTGTGGGCCCGAGGGGCTGGGCTCTGCCTGAACATGGTGTTCTCTGCTAACAGTGCAGCGAGGTTGTGAAATCCTGTGACTGTGTGGTGTGCGGGGTGCCGGGAGCGTGGGCCTCCTGGGGGTCAGGCCAGGTTAAGCCGCTGCGTCCGATGGGGCCTCTGCCAGCAGCAACCCCCGTGGGAACCAGAGCGGGAAGTGCCCAGGGGGAAGCCAAGGCTCCGGGCTGATTTATGGAGGGTGGAGTCCCCGGGCCCCTTTGGTACAGGCTTTCGAGCGCCTGCTCACCGCGCTGCAGTGCCGGGCGCGCCCTGCCACAGGATGGCCCGCGCCACGCCTGTTTTGAGCATTTTTAATATTTTCCCGAGGGCTGAGGGGCAGATGATTTATGGGTCTCTCCGCCTTTCCAGCCCTTCTATTGTGGCATGGCAGCGGCATCTGGAAGGGACATGAGAAAATACAGACGAGCGAGAACCGCTCCAAGCAGGCGATGCTCAGCGTGCCTGGGGCAGGAGCTAGACGGACGGGTGTTCTGCAACTTTCCAAAACACTGTATTATTAGAAATGACCTCTGGAACAGCCGGCCCGGCCAACCAGGCCGCCGAGCCTGACTTTGAGGCTCCGGCAGCTCCGAGGGCAGCGGGATTCGGCCCACCCGGCCCCGCTGGCGCCCCCTCTGGCCCTTCCAGGTCCACTGCTAGGATGGAAACTGCCAGAGCATGTTGTCCTTAGCTCACGCAGGCGCAGCCCTTCAGCAGAGAGGCCCCTTGGCCTGGAACCCTCTAAGGCAGTACGTATCTGGGCTGAACGCTGGCGCGGAAGGAAGGCCTTCACGTCCTCGTCCTGCCTGCAGAGCCTCTTCACTGCGTCCTGTTGCCGACTGCGCTCAGCGGGGTGTTGGGGAAGGGGACCGAGGGACCCCCGGATCCCGTCCGGGGGCCTGGCAGAGGTGGGTGCAGAGTCTCACGGGAACAGGGAGGTCAGCAAATTTACCCCGGGGGGGGGACTCTTTGAGTGGGAAAAGGTGAGGGGCAGTGGGTGGAGGTGGGAAGGGGGGTGGCAGAAGGAGCCGAACGTGCAACAGCTTAGAACCAGGGGGTGCTGTGCTGGGGAGAAGGGGCTAGTCTGGGTGTCCCTGAAGCTTAGGGTCTGTGGAGGGGAAAGCAGTAAGGGAGGCTGGTGCTGGATTTGGGGGGGCTTTGGAGCCACACCCAAGACTCCAGGCCCTTAGGGCAGCAGAATGGCCGTGGAGCTTGAGAGAGAAAAGGACATGAGCGAGCAGAAGCCTTCATCGCTCAGTGTTGACCGCCGGGGGCTGCTGAAAAAGGAGGGGACAGCCGCTCCAGCCTCGGCACGGGGGCGGGTGGGCGCTGGAGGCCGTGGAAGAGAACATCCACCGTCAGAGGGTGCAGCTTAGCTGATGCTTTGCTCGACCTGGCTCGTGGGACCAGGTTCCTAGGAATGCTCAGGTGGGATGTAGAGCACTTGGGTGCTGATTTCCGAAACTCCCCGTGGATTTCCAGGCCCCCTTGAATGCCGCGGTGGGGCACAGCTGTCACCAGCACAGCAGGTAAAGAATCAGTTCCCCATCAAGGGCCTGCAAGTCTCACGTGGTCACGGTGGCAGAGAGGTCATTGCCATCCCCTCGGGGGCCTGATGTCCCTCATTTCTTGTCCAGCCCTTGCCGCCATGGCGGCATGGTGGGCCTGAGTCTGGGTTGCGAGCGGGCAAGGCCCAGGAGCCGTGAACATCTCCCCATCGCAGAGACTCCCCATGAGCTTGCGGGTCCACTCACTGATCAGAGCAGCTCTGCTCCCCGGGACTGGAGCAGCTGCTGACCTCAGTCCACCTCTTCAGTAGGATTATTCATTTCCCTGCCTGGGATGGCTTCGTGCAGGGAGTCCAAAGCATCTTCCAGCCTGAGCCCGTTAACCCCACTAGCATCCCAGGGTGGTGGGAGCCACCAGCCAAGGCCTGCGGTGCCCCTCCACCCAGTGTCGGGCGGAGGCGGGGGCGGATGTCACTTGAGCAAAGAGGACTTGGCCCGAGAGTCCTTAGTGAGTCAACAGCAGGACTGGGAAAAGAAGTCTCGTTTCCCAGCTCGGGCCAAGGGCCTCGCTGCCAGCACAGGCGTCCTTCCTCGCCAAGGAGCCCATCCCACGCCTCTGCAGAGGCGCCCGTCACCCAGTGCGGGCTGTCGACTGTGCCTAAGTTCCAGGAGCCTCGGGCGGTTTGCACTGAGCCCTGCAGAGAGTTTTATTGTGCGGGTCAGCAAAACAGGCCGTCTCTCTTCTCTGAGGATGCTCTGCAGGAAGCACCGCCCCCCACAGAAGCGCTTGTCCTCGGGGAGGCAGCGCCCACCACCTGCCTGCCAGAGGACCACAGCTGTGCGGTCCCCGAGGGGGTACCTCCCGGGACGGGGCTCCTCTCGGGGTGCTCAGAGGGGGACCAGAGGCAGCTGGGCTAGAGAGAAACAAGATGTTCTTCTCTTGCCTGCATTGCCCCCTGCTCTCTTGAAATTTTATTTTGTTTTTAATTTTCAACCTAATTGTAGTCCAAGAACTTGGTGAAGCTAAAGAAGAGTCCGAAAACTTTTTTTTTTTTTTTGTAAACAAGTGCCTTTTTCTGGCCAGATGTTTCTTTTTTCCCCAGTTCTTACAGGGCTGTGCCATTGGGCTGTCCGACTGGAGCTGAATAAATCTTTGTTTTACAGCTTCTTTGGTCCTTTACAACTAAGAGCCTCAGGAAGGAAACAAATCTTTTAATCCTTCTGGTCTTAGCCTGAAATGACCTCTCCAGACTCTGAGTCTTAGAGATGCCGTGTGGCTGACCTGAGCCCCAGCCCCTACCATCAGATGGAGAGTCATGCCCGGAATGGAGTAAGAAGGCACCGCACGCCCCAGCAGGGGGCCACTGAGAATACAGGCATTTCTTTTCTTTGCGTGATTAGGTGTGCCTTAACAGCGACCAAGACGACAGTTGCCTTCGGTCGCCAGCTGGACGCCCCATTTAAAGTTTGCTCCCTGAGTTTCAGCGTGTGCAAAATAGGTCCCCAGACTGCCCATAGAGGTGGCACGGACTTGTCTCCCAAAGAACTGTCTGGGATATAGGATGCCATGACGCTATGTCAAAGCGTGAGGCAGGGTGAGATGTTTTCATGGTTTGGGGAGAGTAGGGATGGTTCCAGATATTTTTACTTCTAAAAGGACCCTGGCAGAAGGTCAGCTTGTAAAATCTGTTGTGAGCGATACAGCTGCAGCCAGCCGCGGAGCGCTCCAAGTGTTGGAGAGAGGGGGATGGAAAGCTGGGCCTTTTTCTTGGACAGGTTTCCATGTCCTGGGAAGAGAAAAAGTTATTGCTCAATATTGAAGGTTGGGTTTTAGGCTCCGGTGTCAAGGCCGACAAGAGCTGGCCTCTGGTGAGTGTATGGACGAGGCCGAGCTGGGTTCTCTTCCCGCGCCCCCTGCCTGCTGGGGGTCCCCAGGCGGCCCCAGCAGCGCCCCACGGCGGGGCCACATCTGGGGCTCCTGGCGGCTTATAAGCTTCAGCAAAGCTCGCCGGTCTTTCGTTTCCTCGTCTCCGGGATCCCGTTTGCCGCGCACAGTGCCGGTGCCTCCCGGTCGGCGGCGGCCTCCTCACTCACCGCCGCCCGTCCTCCCCTCCCAGGCCTGAGCGGCGGCCCAGGCCCGCATCTGTCTCACCTGGACTGACTGCCCAGGCATCGTGCACAGGGGCCAGTCCAGGCTCCTCCTGTAGGCCCAGGCGCTGCGCCACGCACCTTTCGCTGCCCTTTCTGGACGTGAGTGCTGCCTGTCGGCATTTCCTCCACCTGGATGGAGCCTCTGCGCCCACCCCGTCCACTGTCCAGAGGCCTCGTTCGCTGCTGGGAGGAGGAGGAGCTGGGCCCACGTGGAAGGCCGTGGGTGGAAAGCCTGTTTAGTGCCGAGACCAGAAGCCTGGAGTTGTAGGAAGCCCAGGGAAGGAGATTCGTGTGGCTCCCAGGGCGGCAGCTGCAAAGCACCACGAGGGAGCTGGGCTAAGACAGCAGGTCGCTGCTGTCCCCCAGTTCCGGAGGACGGAAGCCCCACGTCAAGGTGTCAGCAGGGCCTGCTCCGTCTGAAACCCTTCATGGCCGCATCCGGCTCTGCTGTCTGCTGGCCGTCCTGCCCCCGGCCCGCGCGTCTGCACACAGCCTGCTCTCTGGCCGTGCCTGCCGTCTCATCCCTCTTCCTCTAAGGGTCATGCTGTGTGACCTCATTTTAAATTCATCTCCAAAGACCCTATTTCCAAATGAGGTCCTATTCACACTACCCCGGGGTTACGACTCGAACGTGTTTTGGGGACACACAGTTCAACCCTTAGCACACAGTGCTTTTTGCTTGGGGAACCACATCATTCCATTTTCAGCCATGTTATCTGACATTCAAAGCAGACCCCCTACCCTCACCTTTGACCTTGCCTGTTTTTCAGCCCACCCTGGGGGTCGAGAAGGAGGGACGCGGGGGTTAAGTGGGGCCTAGGGCTCCCTCTGGGAAAGAAACCCCAGAGAGCTGGGCATCTGGAGTTTGCGTTTCAGAAGCACAGCATGGAGGCAAATAGCCCCAACTCCTCTGCGCGCCTCCCGTCAGGAAGCAGAGTCGCCCGTGACTTTCTCTGACTGGTCGGGCACGGCCCACCTGAGGTTGTGTGTTGTCGAGCTGAGGCGTCCAGAGACCCTGCGGTTTCTGACTTTGCTCTCTGGACCTCTGAGGCTGCCCTTTGAAGACGCACGGGTGGGCCCCCCTGGCCCACGCGAGACCACGTGGAGCAGAGACAAGCCCTCCGGCGGAGGCCCCCTGCCCCCAGCCCCCAGCTGCCGGCACGAGAGGGAGCCGTCTCTCTCCGTCCAGCCACCAGCTGGCCTGCCCGCTGACCCCAGACGTGGGGGACAAGCCAGCAGAGACCGTCCAAGCCAGCCCAGCCCGGGACGGTCCAGCTGACCCGCACAACCTCGAACGGGGTGTTAGATGTGTTGAAACAATGGGCCTTGTTTTCAGCCACTAAAGGACCAAGCGGTGTGTTGTGCATCCAAGCTAATGCCACAGAGGCCACTGGCCATCCAGAGCTAGGCGTCTGCTCATTGTTTGTGAACTGGCCTGTAGCTGCACGATCTGGGTTATAAATAAGCTGATCTCTCCCTTAGCAGTCTAGGCCTCTGGCTCATTTATTTTCAATTAAGATATAGATTTGGTTGCTTAACAATGGAATTTATTCTGCTTTTCATTAGAATATTCAGAACATAGGCTGCTGCACTTTTTTGGCGGGATGAGGAATAAAATACATATAAAATTTACCATTTTAAGCATTTTAAAGTGTACACCAGTGGCAATAAGTACAGTTACAATGTTGTGCAACCAGCTCCACTGTTTCCGGAACATTTCATCACCCCAAAGGGAAACCCCCTACCCATTAAGCAATCACTACCCATCTCCCTCCCCAACCCCAGCCAGCCCGAGGCAACCACTAGTCTCCTTGTTGTCTCCGTGGATTTGCCTACTCTGGACATTTAACGTAAACGGGAACACGCACTCTGGCCTTTAGCGCCTGCTGCTTCCCTTCAGCATGGCCTCTTCAAGGCTCTCAAGCAGTAGCCCGTCGGAAGTGCATGCTTTTTATGAATGAAGGGCCTGCACTGGGGTAGGCCGATTGGCCGTGGACCTCACTGATTGTGTGAGCAGAAACGGCGGTGCACTGGGTACCAGTGCAAGGCTTCACCGGGCTCGCCGGATGAGCTCCGCTCAGCCCCCGGGTGAGTTAGGCACTGCTCTTATTTGCATTTTATCAAGGAGGGCTCTGAAGGGTAGGAGGTTAAATGTCTGGCCAGAGTGGCTCAGATGGTAAGATTTGACTCCAGGTCACCGGGGCTGACCCGCTGGGAGGTCATATGCCTTGGCCTTTGGGGCATATTTATTTACAGTGGCCCTGGCGGAAGGCAGCAGGCTCGCGCATCGTCAGCTCCACATGGCAAGGGAACGCTGCCATTGAGTCTCTAACAGCCCGTGAAATACACTCACAAACACACTTAGATGGTTTATTTTAATATCGTCATTGTTTTTTTTATTATAAAAAGTTTACATGCTTGAAAGGATTCAGACAAATCAAAAGTAAAAGACAAAAAAAGAGAGCTGATGTTAAAAAGGAAAAGAAGAAGGTATAGAAAATGGAATTGGAAAACGAAAGAAATGGAGGACGCCTGTGGTCATGCGGATGTGGGCGGAGGCCGTGCCCAGGAGAACCGCTGTCGACGTCGCTTGGTGAAAGAATGATGGTTTGTAAAGTGTGACCAGGCCATCTTGCAGAGAGCTGCGGCAAGACCGCAGAGTAAGAGTGGCTGCCTCGGGGCAAATCTTCCAACTTCTGTGGGCTCCAAAAGAGCAGCCTGGGGCCAAAGTGCTCACAGCTCCCTGTGCGTTCAGGCACCCTGCTCCATGCGTGTCCGGGGAAGATCCCATCAGCTCTTCCCAAGCCCTCTGAGCCAGCATTATCAACTGCAGGGTGCAGGTGAGGCTCAGTGAAATGCCCCCCACCAGGTCATAGAAGCTGGGGTTTGCACGGGATTCCCTGACTCTCCAAGCCTTGGGATGTCCCTGCAGCTTTGCAACATCCTCCCTGGATGAACCAGTTAAGCTTCACTGGGGCCTGGATGACTCGGGAACAAGGCTGTGTACAGCTTGGTCTTCATCGCTCATGAAAAATCAAAAAGGAGCTCGAAGA
>JAQZBX010100725.1:0-11341 GCA_029593785.1 Cabassous unicinctus | reverse complement strand
CTATGAGGATTCTCACTGCCCTGATTTTGTGATAATCAGGGTAGGTTAACCATTTGCTATATTAGAAACCACGCATGTGGCCCCAGACCTAGTTTTTCACCCTAGGTCTGGTTTTTAGAATGCTGGTGATAAAACAAGCCTGATTTATTATATGACCATCCTATATGGGAAATGATTTATTTTTACAGGAATTTCTTCCAGTTTGTTACTTTCCTCTAACCCAAGTACACCTCTTGAGTGATTAAAATAATACTCCTCGTTCTTTCTAGATGGAAGCAATGGTACAGTTATTTCACTCTAAGGTAGGGGTGACATCACAGTTTAGCAACCTAGGCTGATAGTGGAGCAGACCTGACTGGCATCATATCCAGTGACTGACACAGCATACCTACAGCAGAGGAAGCCGGACAATATATTCCTGGGCAAGTGAGTGGACCACCTCCAGCCCCTCCTGCCTCCACCCCAGTGCTTGCCCAACCCCCAAGGCCAGATCCTGCCAGCCAATCAGCAATGCTGTGCTGATATAGGATGGAAACAGTTTGTAGGGTTTGGGGGGCTTTAAAGTATTACACCATTTTCCCTCTCCCGAATCTTCATCCCCCCATCCCCCAGAAAATAAGCTCTGCCCTGGATTGGGATCCCTGCTCAACAATAAAAACTTTCTCATTCAGCACTTTGGTTGATGCTATTTTTCCTTCTTTTCTCTTTTTTTTTAAAGACTTATTTATTTCTCACCCCCACACACACACACCCGTGTTGTTTAGGCTTCACTGTCTGCTTTCTGTGTGTCTTCTTTTTAGGAGGCACCGGGAACTGAACCCAGGACCTCCCATGTGGGAGGGAGGTGCCCAATCGCTTGAGCCACCTCCATTACCTGCTTGCTGTGTCTCTCATTGTGTTTCTTTGTGTCATCTCATGTTGTCAGCTTGCTGTCTTGCTCGTCTTCTTTAGGAGGCACTGGGAACCGAACCCGGGACCTCCCATGTGGTAGGCGGGTGCCCAACTGCTTGAGTCACATCCACTTCCCTATTTTTCCTTCTTAACAGGGTACAAAGATGCATGCTGATAGAAAGTGTTTGTTTTTGCTGTTGTTTCTGCTGCTGTTGGGAAAGGCAAGGAAATGGAAGGATTACATAATTTTTTATTATCTCAGTGAGGTAGGAAGTGAGTTTTTCAGCTGGAGTGATGGACTGGTTATGAAGCAGGCTAGTAAAATAGGGAATCAATAGACGGATCTGGAACCTGGCAAGAAGTCCACGTGGACATTGATATCCCCAAGATGGCTGCTGGAAGACCCTTGTGAGATTTCTGCCATCCAGAAGGAGATTTTCTCTGGAAGCCAGGAGAAGCCCTGGATATTCTCCAGAGGCCTTATAATGGGGCCCTCCTGGGGGATTGATGGGTGGGGTAATCAATCAAAACAGCAAACAGCTGGGACTCCTCCCATGCCATTAGCAAAGGGGCGGAATAATTAATGGTTCAAAAAGCAGGCACAAAGGCAGAATAGCTCTCACTTCTGGGCCCTGCTCTTGCTGTACACCCCCCCACACACCCCCAAGGATCAACAAGCAAGTAAAACCTGGGCATTTATAATCTATAGTGGGAAACTGTAGTCTATAAATCAGCCCTCTTTATCACTCTTCAGGCCCTTCCTCTCTACTTGGGACCTATGATCTGTTTTCTCCCATTTCTCTTCTCACCATTCCTTAATAAATTACTAGCTCTTGAAATTCATTTCTGCAGCATAAGTCAAGAACCTAAACAAAATCTGGTAACAGTTAGAAGGCTTGAAGAAAGAGGTAAGGGATGGAAATCACTGCTGAGGAAAATGAGAGAAGGTTACCCAAGGAAAAGACACAGATCCATAAGAAATAACATTGAAGACTGTAAATTTGTAATAGTGCCAATCACCATGGTTCTGGGATTTTCTACAGGAGAGTCTCCAAATTTAGAGAGAGAGTCTTCTGAGAAAAAATGGTCATAAAGGGAAGATCTCATTCTATTAAGGATTGAGAGCAGTCAGTTATAGTAACGTGTATGTGAGTGACTGGGGAGTTTAACGGCATTCAAAATTCAGTCAGGATTTGGCATCATTAGATAATCACATCTAGTGATTTCCTCATTTCCTCAATTAACTAACATTTCTAAAAGTAAAACAATGTGAACAATTTTCTTCAGCCCCAGAATTCCCATGAAGTGTTGAAAGGTGGTGGTGGTGGTGGGGGATGGGCAGTACCTGAGAAGGCCTGAGGGGGCACGTAGGAATGCAAGAAGCACCATTGATGGCCCAGGGCAAAAACACAGAGTGATGGCATCGTCCCCTAAGGGCAACTGTTACAAAGACCTTAGTTAGGGAACCTAACTTCACTTAATATATAAACACTAAGTATTTCTTGCATGGCTTTAATATACAGTGAATTTTCTAGGAATGCAAGTACTGAATGAACTGAAGGAAAATTGTGCTTCCCTATATGGAAAACTTTACAAAGAAGTAGTCAGAAATTCAGAAAATAATACCACTAATAAAATGTTATATAATTTTACTTGAGTCAATATAATGCACCAGCATCAGTCTGCATTTGTAGCTTTTGCGCTCAATGACTTCATGCATGGGTAGGGACGTATGACTCTTCCATCATGCATTCTAGTAAAACTAACTAAACATTTATACATTGAACTGCATGTTTTGTTATAATTTACTTCCAGCTTATTTAAAATAGTAAAGAGGCTTCACAAAATACATACTATATATAATAAAAGTGTGTGTGTGTGTGGGGGGGTGGTCTGTAGAGCTGAGACCCACCAGCTTGGTTTAAGAGCTTTTTACACCCCTGTTAGAATATGATGCAAAACCAGGACCCTCCCATCCACACAAAAGCACAAACATTTGCATAAGCACCTTGTGCTTTTATATGAAAGTAGGGTCACTCTTAGGGGGATATTTAGAAGATGAGGTAGTAGAAGAAGGTGTATAAACAGATTAGTAAATAAGCTAGACTTGATTAGGTGCAAGCAGAAAGCAACTCTATTCTTCTCTTTGACTCTCTGTTACTTTTAAGTATCACAGTATTGATATTGTGAAAAGAAATAAAACAAAATAGAGTTACTATGGCTTAGAGATTTAAAATGGAGTCAGGAGGTCATTCTGGATTTTAATCTTAGCAAATAGCCAGATATCACAAACTGCCAAAGTATGCAAGGCCTCAAGCAACAGTGTTCCTCAAACATCTAACTAAAAAAAAAACAACCCTAAGGACACCCGGATACCATAAACAAGCCATAAAATAAAGAAATCAGTAAACTATCTAACCTGAAGGACAATTGGAGAACCCCAAATATCCACCAATCACAAACAACTTATCTGATCTTTATCTTTAAAAACCTTTGCCTGGAAAAGTCACTTTAACCTGTGCTCCCAGAATTGCAATTCTAAGACCCCAAATAAATGTTTTTTTGCCATGCAGCTTAGTTTGTTATTTCTCAGTTGACAATGCAAATATCAACAGACTTGTGGGCCCCAGGATAATCAGGCTACACCAGCATTAGTTTAGAGTGAAATGCCAGATAATATGCACTATTTTGGACAAAGTCCCAATATGAAATATGACCAAAGAGTGAAGTTCTATTGCAGACATCAATGAGAGGAAGGGGCTGGGATAAAGGAGGTCTTTTCCAGGACCACCTATCCCACCAAGTTGTGAAGCCCCCCTTTACCATGAAATGGTAATGAGATAGATTGTGAATGAGCCTCCAATAATATGTAGGTGTTTGATATCCATTTCTCTTTCATTCTTAGAATCAAATGTTGGCTTTTATAAATATAGACGGGGTCTTGCATATCTTGCTCCCTGTTGCATCCTCAGCATTTAGTCCAGTGGCTAAATCAGAGTGGGCTTCCTATTGTTACCGGATTTTGTCTACGTTCTTGACTTATGCTGCAGAAATGAATTTCAGAGCACATCAGGTTAGTTAGGCCAGTAATTTATTAAGGCAGGGAGGGAAGAGAAATGGGAGAAAATAACAGATCACAGGTCCCCGGTAGAGGGTAAGAGGCTGAAGAGTGAGAAAGAGGGCTGAGTTATAGACTACAGCTTCCCATTATAGATTATAAATGCCCAGGTTTTACTTGTGTGCTATTCCATGCAGGGGGGACACAGCAAGAGCAGGACGCAGAAGCCAAGAGAGACGAAAGCGGGAGCCGGGAGATTTGACCTTTGCACCTGCTTTTAAACAATTAATTATTCCACCCCTTTGCTAATGACTTGGGAGGAGTTCCAGCTGTTAGCTGTTTTGATTGATTACCCCTCCCATCAATCCTCAGGGTGGGCACAATAATAATGTCCCTGGAGAATATCCGGGGCTTCTCCTGGGAATCTAGAAATCTCACGAGGGTCTTCCAGCAGCCATCTTGGGGGTATTGATGTCCACGTGGACTTCTTGCCAGGTTCCAGATCCATCTATTGATTTCCTATAGGAAGCCTGCTTCACTATGACTATTTGTTTAATGGATGAAGCAAAGAACAACACAGAAAATCCTCAGGTTATTTTCCTGCTTTAGTTTTCTTTCACTCTTATCCTCCGATTATATTTTCTCACTCCAATCCTACTTTTCTCTCACTTTTTGATTCACCAACTTTTTCCTCAACCTGACTACTTTCCTTCACCTATTCATTTTACACTTCTAGAAGTTTGTCTGAAGTCATACTTTGTAGTTCAAAAGAATGCTGAAATGAAAAGAGCTTCTGCCCTGGATGATAGAGGTAAATGGAATAGAATAAATTGCTTCTTTTTCCATTTATTTTCCACAAAAGGGGTCCTGCTTTAAAGGGAAAACTTATTTATAGATAGGACAAGTAAATTTGATTCTTCCAGCTAGTTATAGTGTTGACATGAAAAGCGTAAAAAACACCAGAATTGTTACACTTATCCTTTTTGTTGTTTCAAATAGTCAGTTCCTTTACCAGAAGCTGAAGGTCTTCCACAATTGGTTTTGAATATCATGAGTGAAAGAGATCATCAGTCACCTTGTCGGACAAAGATCCTGAATTCATAGTTACTCCTTAGATTGAAAGTGACTGGGAGGCGGCTGTGGCTCAGTGGATGGAGCCCCCGTTTGCCATATGGGAGGCCCGGGTTCGCATCCCGAGGCCTCCTTGTGAGGGCACGCCGGCCTGAGCGGTGCTGTGGGCTGATGCAGCAACCTCACGGCAGGAAGCGGGTGTGGCGCAATGGATAGAGCACCCGTTTACCATATGAGAGGCCCCGGGTTCGCTTCCCAGCGCTGTGAGGGCAGGCCGGCTCGCGCGGGGCCGTGGGCTGATGCGGCAAGACCTCACAGCAACGGGGAGATAAGCAGACACAGAGAAGACAGGCAGCGAATGGACACAGCAACACAAGCAGCAAGGGGGGGATAAATTAAAAAAAATAAATAAATAAAAAATAAAATAAAATAAAAAAAAGAAAGTGACTGAAACCAAATCCAAACTAGTAAACCAATAAAGGGAATATATTTGCTTGTATAGGTATTACTTTGAAGTCCAGAGATGGTCATTGCTTCAGGTAGGAATAAGTCCAAGTACTAAAAGAATATCTTAGGGCCCTGATTATGCTTGCTTCTGAGAGCTGTATAGTAGGTAGTATGACCACTAAGTATTAGTAACCTCAGTAGAAAGAGAATGCCTCAGTAGAAAGAGCACCTGTAGAAAAGTCCCAGAGAAGGATCTGATTGGTCAAGCTTGAGTCATGTGTCCCTAAATCAACACTGTGGCCATGGAGCTAGTATATTCCAATATATTATCAGGTCTAGGACACCTGTACATATCAGGGCCTGAGGGAGGTGTCTTGGGAGGGGTCAGCCACACTCAAACTATTTTGAATGAGTTCCCTCAGGAAGCAGACTAATGGTTGCCAGGGGCTGGGGGGAAAAGGGGAGGAAGGGGAATGGAAAGTGACTGCTTAACAGGTAAGCGGGTTCTTTTTGGGCTGGTGGAATAATTTGGAATTAGATAGTGATGATGGTTGCACAACATTGTGAATGTACTAAAAGCTACTGAATTGTGCACTTTAAAAATGAATAAAATGGTCAATTTTATGTTATACAAATTTTGCCTCAATAAAAATAATAAATACCTGGCCAGTACTCTTCAAATCTGTCAATGCCTTCAAAAACAAAGAAAGTCTGAGAAACTGTAACAGCCAAGAGACACCTAAGAAGACATTGACAATTAAATGTAATGTGGTATCCTGGATGGGATCCTAGGACAAAAAAAGGACATTAGTAAAATCTGAGGAAATCTGAATAAACTATATCCTTTGTTTAATAATAATATCGATATTGGGTCATTAATTGTAATAAATATGCTGTACTAATTTAAGATGTTAATAATAGGGGAAAGTGAGTATGAAACTTTGGTTAACATTTTTGTACCTGTTTTGTAATTCTAAATACATTCTAAAGAAAAAGTTTATTTTTAAAATGTTGTATAATGAATCAGAAATGATAGAGTATAATTTTAACTTTGAAAAGATCTGTCATCCTTAATCAGGATAAGATTTAATGATAAGTTTGATCAATAAATTTGATGTTCACTGACATAAATTTTTAAAATATAAAAGTAGTATATACTTATGGAAAGCTTCTCCTTTAAAGGACTTCAAGTGATAGGATGAGACTTCTCTCAAGGTTGAAGTTAATCTCCTCAGTTGATTGTAGATGTAATCAGCCATAGTTGCAATCAACTTACTGATGATTTAAATTTACAAAATATCCTCACAGTAACAATCAGGCCACTGCTTGCTTGACCAAACAACTGGACACCAAAACCAGCCCAAGTTGACACATGAACTTAACTGTCACAGTATCCCATAGTAGAGTGTTGCCATGATTTATTTAAACAATTAATCCCACCAATGGACATTTAGGGAAGTGGATGTGGCTCAGGAGACTGAGCTCCTGCTTACCACATGGAAGATCCGTGGTTCGGTTCCAGGGCCTCTTATAGAAGACAGCGAGCTGGCATGAAAGGTGGGTGCAGCAAGCTGACACAACAAGAGACACAGAAGAAAAACATAATGAGAGACACAACAAAGCAGGGAACAGAGGTTCTCTGTGCCTCCTAAAGAAAACAAGCAAGACAGCAAGCTGATGCGACAGGAAGGCGTGGCAAGCTGATGCAAAATGACACAAGAGACGCAAGAAGAACATAACGAGAGACACAACAAAGCAGAGAACAGAGGTGGTTCAAGCAATTAGGTGCCTCTCTCCCACATTGGAGGTCCTAGTTTCAGTTCCCGGTGCCTCCTAAAGACACAGCACACAGCAAGTGCAAACAACGAGGGGTGGAGAGAAATAAATAAAATAAATCTTTTTTTAAAAAAGAACAATGCGAATATTCTCGCTGTCCTGATTTTGTGATAATCAGGGTAGGCTAAACATTCGCTATATTAGAAACCATACATTTGTCCTCAGACCTAGTTTTTCTCCCTAGGTCTGGTGTTTAGAATGCTGGTGATAAACTAAGCCCGATTTATTATATGACCATCCTGTATGGGAAGAGACTGTGACTCTAGGTATCTTTGGTCAACCTTAAGAGATATAGCAAGGGGACAGATGTGGCTCAAATGGTTGGGTGTCCATCTCCCATATGGCGGGACCTGGGTTCAATCTCCGGGACCTCCCGGTAAAAAAAAAAATATAGGAAGTGCGTGGGCCGCTAGGCCTCATGCGCAGGTGCACTATTAGGCCCCGTGCGTGGGTGCGCCGTCAGGCCCCGCGAGTGGGTGAGCCCCCCAGGCCATGTGCGCAGGTGTGCCACCGGGCCCCGCAAGCCACACAGCAAGATGATAACGTAACAGGAGAGTGACACAGGGAGAGCCAAGATGAGACGTGCCGAGAAACCAGGAGCTAAGGTGGCACAGGTGGTAGGACGCCTCTCTTCCACATTGGAGGTTTCGAGGATTGAATCCCAATGAAGACAGGAGGAGAAGGATGAAAAGAGAGGGCAGGAAACAGACACAGAGACTTGCCCAGTGAATGGACACAAAAACAGCAAAAACGGGGGTGGGGGGTAAAAATGGATAAAAGTAAATAAATCCTTAAAAAAATGTATAGGGTAGTAAGATACACTATAGTTAGTAGTAACACTTTGACGATGCTCTTTCATAATTTGTTAACAAATATTTCACAACAATGCAAAGTATTTGTGGTGGGGTGATGTGTGGGAGCCCTCTATGCCCTCTATGATGTTATGCATGTTTGTTTTGTAAGTTCACAATATTTACTGAACACTTACAGTTTATGTATGCTCATGTATGAATGATATATTTCAATAAATTGTTTAAATAAATAAAATAAAAAGAGGACATTTAGGTTTTCAAAGTTTTGCCTAATTAGAGCTAATGCTGTGATGAGCATTCTTATATGTAAATCTTGTACATAATTCTTTATTTTTTCAGGATATGTCCTAGAAATACAACTGTTGAGGGAAGCAGATGTGGCTCAAGTGATTGGTCTCCTGTCTACCATATAGGAGGTCCAGGGTTCGATTCCTGGGGCCTCCTGGTGAAAAGCAAGCTGGCCCGTGCAGGAGTGCTGGCCCGCATGGAGAGCTGGCGCAGCAAGATGATGCAACAAAAAGAGCCATAGAAGAGAGACAATAAGAGATGTAGCAGACCAGGGGGCTGAGGTGGCGCAAGAAATTGAGTGCCTATCTCTACTTCGGAAGGTCCCAGGATTGGTTCCCAGTGCCACCTAAAGAAAAGACAAGCAGACACAGAAGAACACACAGAGAGCAGACAGTGAGGGCAAAACAACGGGGAGGGGTGGGGATAGATCTTTAAAAATATTTATTTAAAAATAAATAAATAGAACTGTTGAGACAATGGGCTTGACAATTTTAAATGTATGTATGTGTAAATGTGTGCATTTTTTTTTCACTTTGCCATCTAGAAAGGTCATACCAATTTTTTTCACTTCTCAGAAGTGTCTGAAAACACCTCTGACACTAATATCTTTAAAAAGAAAAAATATATAAAAATTATATATAAAAATGCTTATTCCGGGGGATGGATGTGGCTCAAATGGTCCGTCTCCCATATGGAGGAGGGACCTGGGTCTGATCCCTGGACCTCCTGGTGAAAAAATAAAAAATAAAAAAAACATTAAGGGAAGCGGGTGTGGCTCAGTGGATAGAGCCCCCGTTTACCATGTGGGAGGCCCGGGTTCGCTTCCCGGGGCCTCCTTGTGAGGGCACGCCGGCCTGAGTGGTGCAGTGGGCTGATGCAGCAACCTCGCGGCAGGAAGCGGGTGTGGCTCGGTGGATAGGGAACCCGTTTGCCATATGGGAGGACCAGCGTTCGCTTCCCGGGGCCTCCTTGTGAGGGCAGGCCGGCTTGCGCGGCGCCGTGGGCTGATGCGGTGGGAACTCACAGCGAGGGGGAGATAAGCAGACACAGAGAAGACGCGCAGCGAGTGGACACAGCAAACACGGACAGCAAGGGGTGGGATAAATAAATAAAAATAAATCTTAAAAAAAAAAAAAACATTAAAAAAAATGCTTATCCCATTTAAATTCATTTTATTTGCACTCCTTTGGATACTACTGAGATTGGAATACCTTTTCACAGGTTCATTTGCCACTTGTATTTGTGTGTAGTATGGGTAAATTTTTGGTTTAATTCATTTGCATGTTTGGCAAGGGTATTGATATTTTCCTTATTGATTTATAAGCTTTCTAGAAAGTCTTTCAAATCCTGACAAAATAGAAAGTATTGAAAAAAATTGCATATTGTCAAAATAGATCCATTGACTGACATTGACTTCAAAAAAGCAGAAAACATGAGACTCAATTAGAAAATGAAAATCTCTGTAATTCAATTCTGTCTTTGAGACATACTCAAAAATAATCTTACCACTTAATTATATGTCAAAATGCATAGATAATTAAATCTCTATTTTTTTCAAAGCTTTTTATAGTCATCTCACCCTCCTCCATACGCACGTCCTTTTATTTTTTCAGCAATAAGCCATTTGGTGAACAAAAAAGGTTTTTGGCTTTTTATTTTACCTCATGCTAGCATCCTTCAGAAAAATTATTAAAGCAAAATTTGTCTCAGTTATTTGATATCTCTATGGAAAGTCCAACAAAAGGAAATGTGCTTGTTAAATCATAGCATGACTGGTTTTAATTAGACTAATGAGATGATTTCTGATAGATGGGAATTTATTAAATATTGGAATGGATAATAGTAGTTTGAGGATTTAAAGTGGGAAGTTTTGTTTTGTTTTTTTAATGTGGTGGGGGTGGGGTTTGCTGTCCAGCACTCCTTTTCCTCTTCTGATAACAGAATACCACTTTCTGAGGGACATTATTTCAAAATTAATAATAATAAATAAATAAATAAGAAACTAACAAGAAAATTCCTCAGCCCTCTGCTTGTTAATAGTTGTTTAGTGAATTTTCTGAACTAATTTTTGTAGAGTCTGAAGTAATTTTGTAAAGATTCTTGTAGTAAAAGCCTCCTAAAGTATCTGTTTTGCTAGTGATTCAACAGAACATTCTTTAAACAAACAAACAAACAAATGCCCCAAACCAAAAAACAAAATTCCCAGTCCTTGAAGTTGAGCTCTCCCTGTATATTGGGGCACACCCTTAACATTCATCCAGGCAGTTTATAGCTGTGCCTTAGCCTTCACCTCCTGCTTTCATAGAGCCTGAAGGGCAGCCAGAGGTGAAAGCTTAGGACCTTATCAGGTCATATCGGAGCATTTACACGACCTGGTAGATTTCCTGGAATTTGGAGGAGGCTTTCAAGGCCCTTATTCTCCAAAGAATCTCATTTTCTAGTCTTTCCTCCCAACATTTTTTGGTTTGCCTGTTGTTTGCCCCAACAATTATCCCTGCCCCAGGCAGCAGTGACTAACACAATTGCCTTTTTAGAATTTTTATTTATTTTTAATTTTACCAGGGAGGTCCTGGGGATCGAACCAGGTCCCTCCATATAGGAAACGGACACCCAACCATTTGAGCCACATCTGTCCCCACTATTGCCTTTTAATGTTTTTGACAAATATTTCCCAGCTAGTCCCTTAGTTCTGGGAGAGTTTTAAGGTAGACAAACTAAAGGCAAGCCCTTTGAGTGGTTCCTCTAGGGAGCCAGGAGCCAGGTCAAAATAAATTAACACAATTCTTTGAGAATAAGGTCTGTTTTCTCCCTCCAGTCCTAGAAATCTTTATAGGAATGCTTGTCTTCAAGGCCATTGCTGAGCAGGGTGTGGGGACAGTGCTATGACAAGTTAAAATACCAGAGAGCTATCTTACTGAGATTCAGCTGTTTTTTCTTG
>JAQZBX010100724.1:0-11335 GCA_029593785.1 Cabassous unicinctus | reverse complement strand
TAGCAGCCAGTGTAGTAGGTATAACATGGCATCTTATTGTAGTATTTTTTTTTTTTTTTTTGAGGTACCAGGCCTGGGGATTGAACCCAGGACCTCATGTGTGGTAGGTCAGAGGTCAACCACTAATCCACGTCAGTTTTCCTGAGTTGGCTTTTTTATCTTTTTGCTTGTTTTTTCTTTGTTTCTTTAGGAGGCACTGGTTACCAAACCTGGGACCTCCCATGTGGGAGCAAAGCACTCACTTGGGATTTGTATATTACCTTGTTGCTATTGATGTTAAGCATCTTTTCACGTGCTTTTTAGTCATTTGTATTTCCTCTTTGGAAATGTGTCTATTCAACTCTCTTGCTCATTTTTTACATGGGTTGTTGTCTTTTTATTCTTGTGATATATGATTTCTTTCTATATGGTGGATATGAAATACTTATCAGATAAGTGGTTCCCAAATATATTCTCCCATTGTGTAGGCTAACTTTTCACTTTCTTGACAAACTCCTTTGAAGCACAATTTTTTTTTTTTTTTAATTTGAGGTGGTCCCAATTATCTATTTTTTTTCTTTCATTGCTTTTGGTTTGGGTGTAAATTTTCTTAAGCCATTTCCTATTACAAGATCTCATATCTACTTCCCTACATTATCTTCTAGGAAGTTTATGATCTTGGTTTCTATATTATATTTAAGTCTTTGATGCATCATGAGTTAATTTTTATATAGGGAGTGACATGGTGATCATCCTTCATTCTTTTGGTATCCAGTTTTCCCTGCACATTTTGTTGAAGAAACTATTCTGTCTCAGTGGTTTTGGTGGCCTTGTTCAATATCAGTTTGTTTTATAAGCGTCAATGTGTATCTAAACTCTCAATTCAGTTCCATTGGTCAGTATGTCTATCCTTTTGCCCAGTACATCTATCCTTTTGCCAATACCATGCAAGTTTCACCACGGTAGTTTTGTTATAAGCTATAAAGTCAGGCAGCCTGATTCCTCCAATTTCCTTTTTCTTTTTGAAGATGTTTTTTACTATTCAGGGCCCCTTACACTTCTAAATAAATTTGATAATTGTCTTTTCCAGTTCTATAAACATTGCTGTTGGAAATGTCTTTGGGACTCCATTGAATCTGTAAATAAATTTGGATAGGATAGATATCTAAATGATATTTAATCTTCCAATCCATGTACATGGAATATTCTTCCATTTATTTTGGTCTTTGATTTCATTTAGCAATGCCATGTAGTTTTCTGATTTCAATCCCTTTATATCCTTAGTCATCTTATTCCTAAATATTTGATTCTTTTAGTTGCTTTTGTAAATGGAATTTTTTCTTAATTTCCTACTCAGAAATTCTCATTAATAGTAGGCAGAAATGGTACTGATTTTTTATGTTGACCTTATATCCTGCCAATTTACTTAACTCAATTATCATCTCTAAAAGCTTTGTTGTAGATTATTTTAGACTTTCTATGTATAAGATCATGTCATCTGCAAATAGTGAAAGTTATTTTTTCCTTGCCAATATTGATGGCTTCTATATCCTTTTCTTGCTTAAGTGCTCCTAAAACAATGCTAAATAAGAGTGGTAATAGTAGGTATCTTTAACTTGTTCCAGATCTTAGAGGGAAAGCCTCTAGCCTTTCACCATTGATTATGATGTTTGCATTGGGTTTTTCATATATGCCCTTTCTGATGTTGAAGACATTTCCTTCTCTTCCTACCTTTCTAAGTGTTTTTGTAAAGAAAGGATGCTGTATTTATTCTAATGCCTTTTCTACATCAATGGAGAGGGTCATTTGATTTTTCTCTTTCAACGTGTTAGTGTGGTATATTACATTTATTGATTGGGATAAAACCCACTTGCTCTTGCTGTATAATTCATTTGATATGTTAGTGGATTCAATAATAAATATTTTTTGAAAAATTTTGCACCTAAGTTTATTAGAGACATTGCTCTCTAGTTTTCTTTTCTTGTAGAGTTTTTATGGGGCTTTGGTATTTAGGGTGATGTTGCCATCATAGAAGGCATTAGGTAATGGTCCCTCATCTTCAAGTTTTTTAAAAGAGTTTGAGCAGAATTGGTATTAGTTCTTTGTAGTATGATTGGTAGAATTCTGTGAAGCTGTTTTGCCCTGGGCTTTTCATGGCTGGGAGGTTTTTGATGACCAATTCAATCTCACAACTTGTGATTGGTCTGCTTAGTTCTTTTATTTCTTATTTTGTCAATGTAGGTTGCTTGTGTGTTTCTATGAATTTGTCCATTTCATCTAAATTGTTCATATTTTCAAAGTAACCTTTTATGATACTCTTTATTTCTGTGGGTCAGTGGTGATATCTCCTCTCTCTTTTCTCATTTTATTTGCATCTTTTCTCTTTTCTCTGTTTGTTAGTCTAGCTAAGGGTTTGTCAATATTATTAATTTTTTGAAAGTGGCAACATTTGGTTTTGTTCATTCTTTCTAATGTTTTTTATTCTCAATTTTATGTAATTCTGCTCTATTCTTTGTTATATTCTTCCTTTTGCTTGCTTTGGGATTAGTTTGTTTTCCTTTGTCTAGATTGATGTGTGCAATTAGGTCTGTGATTTTCAGTTCTCTCTTCTTTTTTAATGTAGGCATTTATGGTTATAAATTTCCCTCTCAGCACTGCTTTAGCTGCATTCTATAAATTTTGATATGTTGTGTCATCATTTTAACTTGCTTTGAGGTAGTTTCTGATTTATTAGGCAACTTCCTCCTTGACACACTGATTGTTTTATAGTGTTTTGATTTATGTCCATATATTTGTAACTATTCTGGTTCTTCAACCCTTATTAATTTCCAGATTCTTTCCATTGTGGTCAGAGAAATTGCTTTTAATACTTGCAATCTTTCTAAATTGTTTGAGACTTGTTTTATGACCTAGCATGTAGACTACCCTAGAGAATGATCCATGAGCCCTTGAGATGAAAATATTTCCTGCTCTTTGAGGTGCAATGCTTTGCATATGTCAATTAGGTATAGTTCCTCTAACATTTTATTCAAGATCTCTATTTTTTGGTCCTCTATCAAGATGTTTAATCTAATGTTGATAATGTTGTACTGGAGTCCCCCGCTATGATTATAGTGGCATCTATTCTTCCTTCTTTTTTTGCCAGTATTTGATTTATGTCTTTTGGGGCACCCTGGTTATGTGTATAAATATTTATGATCATTCTTCCTTCTTCAGAGATTACCCCTTTTATTAATATATTGTGACCTTCTTTTTCTCTTCCAACAGTTTTGCTCTTAAAGTCTACTTTGCCTGATATTTTTTATAGCTGCTACTGCCCTTTTTTGGTTATGTTTGTGTGTAAAATCATTTTCCAACCTTTCACTTGCAATCAACTTGTGTCCCTCGGTGTCAGGTGAGTTTCTTGTAGACACCATATACATGGGTTATATACCCTTAAGCATTCTTCCAATCTGTGTCTTTTGATTGGAGAGTTTAATCCATTGACATTCAATGTTATTCCTGTTAGGCACTTCTTACTTTACCCATATTTTCTTTAGGCTTATATAGGTCATATTTTATTTTTATTAATCTTTTTATCATTCTAGTTACTCTTACTAATAATATTTCTTTCTTCCAATCCTATCTCTCCTGTTCTTTTTCCCTGTCAACCTACAGAGCTCCTTTTAGTATTTCCTGAAGAGCAGAACTGTTTCAAATTCTTTCATTTCTTTAAAATTCTTTTTATCTGTGAACACTGTGATTTCTCCCACTGTTTAAAATGACAATTTTGCTGGATACAGATTTCTTGGCTGGCCTTTTTCATTTCTTTTTTTTTTATTTCTTTACCTTCTTGCCTCCATGGTTTCAGATGAGAAATCAGCAGTTAATCTTATTGAGTTTCCCTTACATGTGATGGATCTCTTTTTTCTTGCTGCTTTTAGGATTCTCTTTGTCTTGAGTATTTGAAAATCTATTAAGTATGTGTCTCAGGGTAGGTCCAATAGGATTTATTGTGCTTGGAATATGCTACACTCCCTTGACTTTTACATCCATGTCCTTCTTAAGAGTTTGGAAATTTTTGGCTATTATTTTCTAAAATACTCCTTCTCCTCCTTTTCCCTTCTCTTCTCTCTTTGGGATGTCAATAATGTGGATGTTTGTGCTTTTTGAGTTGTCATTTCATTCTCTGAGTCCTTGCTGAATTTTTTCAAAATTTTGGCCTACATGTTCTACTCTCTATTCAGTTTTGGATGTCCTGTCATTGAGGTTGATAATTCTTTCTCCTGCCTGTTCAAATCTACTGTTATGTACTTCTAGTATATTTTTTGTTACACCCTATGACCACATGAATGCAATCATATTCCATAGATGCATGCCCCAGGTGCAGCATTCCCAACATATATCCTCCCACTACCACCCTGTTCCTGTGACCCTCCCCTGCCATAGTTGCCAAAAATCATTCCCACAATTGTATTTTCAAACACAGTTCTCTACCTTTCCAGAGTTCACCTGTTCCTTCCTCCAGCCCTCTCAATTCTATGGGTATCCCAACCAATCGCCCAACCCACTTACAATCACACTCCAGCATTGTCAACCCAATTCATACTGCTGTACCCCCATCACCACCAAACCTCAACCATCTACCTTAACATTGATTCTACACAGACTGAGCACTGGCTCACCAACCTCAACTCCCGTTCTAACTCCTGGTAACCTATCTTCAATACACTGCCACTGTGTGTCTGCTCAATAGCCTTAGTTCATATCAATGAAACCTCTGTGAGGTTTCAGCCTTCCCCTTTGGGCTTCCTTTCTAAGACTCGGCTGCTCCACTTCTTCCTGATTTCAGCTGCAGGCTGGCTTAGAACTTGTCTGTAGGGCTTCCTTTGTCAGTCTCAGCTTTCCTGCTCTCTTCCAAACTTCAGCTGTAAGCTATCAGACAAAATTGCTCATCTCTGCCCAGAGCTTCAGAGGTTTGAGTGTTCTCCTTTTTATCACATGGTAGCATAAAAAATGACAGAGCTCTCTATTCCTGTGTGTCTGTCTGTGTGTGTGAGTGTCCATTTATATCAGATCCATGAAGGAAATGATGTGGTTAAATCAAACAACCCTCAAAGCAATCATAACAGGCCCCTCAATCTAATCAAAGGTCCCTCAACTGAATTTAATATAAAGTAAGGGTGTCATATCCAGGGAATAGATTAGTTTACAAACAATCTTTCTCTTTTGGGGATTCATAAATAATCTGAAACTACCACACTGGTATTTTGAAAAATATTCACAATGAAACACATTGTATATGAATATGTTCTAGGGATTACATCTCCGTTTCTTCCATGTCCTGATTAATATAAAAATGTTAAACCTGTATTTGCAAAGGCTACTGTAAGAGAGGGAAGAGTTTTAGACAAAAAAATAAAACAGTGGGTAAAGGGAAAGTATAGATATGATGAAAAGAAATTGATATTGCAAGATTTGTATTTTTCCCCTGTTAATTATCTATGTCATATATATCACTATCTCTGGCCTTTGGGAATTAACTTAGCACTCCAAAAGGGAGACAGAAAATGGAAGAGAGAAAAATAATTATGGAGTTATAAATCCTCATCCTATATACACACCAAGTTTTATTTTACATTCCCAAACTTCTCCCTCTTTTAATATACCTACTACAAGAATCATTCTATAGAGTCAACTTGTAGCTTCTTTCTGGAGGAGTTCCCTTCATCAGATTTTACCTGTTCAAGGTGCTGCCTGTGCTTTCCAGCTACCAAATATCTGCATCTCTGTACCTTAGGGCATATCCAGAAGTCTGCTCCAGTCAACAGATCATCTGTTTCAAAGTTAGCACCTCCCAAGAGAAGCTGTCTAGCAATAATTGCTGAGAATGGGTGTTTATATTCCTCAACTACCTAGCACCAGAAGGTGATAAGCTTTAGGGTTGTCACTTTTTTCCCCAGGATTAAATTTTAGTGGTCCTGGATGGTACCTGACCTTCCTTTCCCTGTACCATCTTTTTCTGAGACCCTCCCAAATAAATAATTGCATTTGTCTTAGGGTTTGATTTTAGGGTATTTACATGACATCAAAAATTGCCTCTCACTTTGACAAAATGACAGGGCACATGTAATTCTTTTGTCTTCTCACTTCTCCAAAGTTGTTGTTAGAAATCAATAGCTGTTTTTAAAAAAGTATTTATGTTAGTCTCTTATGGAAATATTGTTCTTTATTATTCAAGGAGTCAAAAATAATATAATTAATTATCTAAAACATTATAGATAATACCTAGAGAAAATTATATTAAAATCAATATGCTTAAGCAGGTTTTGTAATAGGATTAGCAAGAGTGAATGTCACAAAGGGAGAAGTTTCTCTAAAAACTTCTTTCATTAAAAAAAAACCAACTAAAAGGATGGATAAGAGCAAAGAAGAAACTAGTTTTAGAAGAGAGTCAAGGCTCATCAATGGATTTACAAGTTGTATATATAAGGTTACATCATAATGCATATCACTCCCCAGTAATTGTGAACATCTCATTATATAAACATGTGGGAATAGAAATCTTAGCGATTAAGGAAGTATCACTATTTAAGAACTAGGATTGTGAGAGCCTATATATGATGCTAAAATATAGAAAATATTTCTTCTTTTCATATTATGTTTTCCTAAAGAAGAACATTTCATTTTTCTTATTAAAATGGTATAAATCATTCTGACCTTCATCCTATTAGGACTGAAGAAGGAAAAATTAAATGGTGGCTGGCAAGCATTAGATGATCAGTCAATATTATTGAACAAATGAATGTTTAAACAACTTCATGATCACACTGCATAGTTTCTTTTGCTTAAACACATTGAAAAATGTAGAACAAATCCAAATGCTTTCTTGTTATAGGCTATAAAAATTTTCATGGTAATATATATTGGTAGCAGGATCATAAAATCTTGGGTAATTTCTATGTCCAGTAGTAAAAATTTCAACCCCAATGGCCCAGTTATGAAGGTTTAGGCCATTTGTCTAAGAAGGTTCCTTTGTGTTACCTTTTTAAAGGCCTCTTTCACTTCCTTGCTCCTGGGGGTATAGATATGGGGATTCAGAGCAGGTGTTACCACTGTGTACATGAGGGCAGTTGCTTTGTCTGTTTCTGGACTGTGGGCAGTCTTAGGTTGAATATATTTGAACAAAGCAGTGCCATAGAAGAGAGAAAAAAACAGGATATGGGAAGAACAAGTGAAGAAAGCCTTGTGTTTGCCAGCTGCAGAAGGGATCCTCAAGATGGCCACAAGAATGCACACATAGGAGCACAGAATGATCAAACAGGGACTCATAATGAAGAGCAAGGAGAGAACAAACATCACAATCTCGTTTTGGGGGTATACATGCAAGCCAGTTTCACTGCAGACATGATGTCACAAAAAATGCTGAATCTTTCCTGTTCCACAGAAGGGCAGAGTGAAGATCAGGTGGTCTGGGCTGATTCCACTATCACCCCAGTGGTCCAAGATGTGGTGGCTAATTTCAAACACAAATGAGGGCCCATAAGGAGAGTGTAGTGCAGTGGGTAACAAACAGCTATAAAGCAGTCATAAGCCATGGCTGCTAGTAGGCAGCATTCTGTCAGTCCCAAGATTGTAAATATATACATGTGGACTGCAAAGCCTCCTATACTAATGGCCTTGTTCTCCACCAGCAGGTGCACCAGCATCTGAGGCACCACACTGGTGGTGTAGCACATCTCCAGAAAGGAGAGGTTCACCAGTAGGAAATACATGGGAGTGTGCAGGAAGGGGTAACCCAAATCAGGCAGATGATGATGAGGTTTCCTCCCATAGTAAACAAGTAAATGGCTAAGAACACCACAAAGAGCACAGGCTGTAACTCTTCTAGAGCAGATAATGCCTGGTACAGAGGGACTGGTATCCAATCATCGTGGACTCAGAGCCAGGCATCTGTGGAGACAAACAGGAGGAAGAATCTGAAGGAACCCAGACACTTATCACAGGTGTCTATTAAATTACAGCAAATGGTGGTCTTTTAGGTTCAATGGTCAGAGCTGAAAATTTAAACATATGCTTTCCTGCTTTTTAAATAACTGCACAAACAAATTAGGCATAATATTCCTTCCTAATATTCCATTGTATATAGCATGCTTTTCTCACAGATATTTGGTGAAAGACCTGGTTTCAGTTACATATTCAGATCTTCTAGTGTTTTTTCTAATTATATATACATATCTTGCACAAGTAACATATGATGGCATTCTAATTGTTAGGTGTCATCTAATTCTTAAATATACAGATTGAAATTAAAAGGTGCTTCAATAGCCATTCTTAACTGTTTGGATAGAGGTTTGTTTCCAACCATATAAATATACAGTTCTATAACATTTTTACTTATTTTGATTTGAGCAGAATAAGCCAATGAATAGACACCTAAAATCTGAGCAAACCCAAATGAACAGTCTCCTTTCCACAACATTAATGTGATTTTATAGGAATTTTTGAATAAGGGAACATACATACATCAACAAGATAAACAATTATTTTTGCTGGCCTTCTAGACTTTCTAGAAATCCAAATTTTAATATGGCAATGGAATAGACAGTATTTATATTCTTACTAGAGACCATAGGGATTGAGAACTGATTATATTTGCCTCAAGAGGAATTTTTATAGAAACAAGAACATTGAATATTCAATGTGAAATTGGTTTTTATTTCTTGAATATTTTTTTTTTCAGAAAAATATCGCAGCCAATTATATCACCTTAATTTTATAGTCATAAAACTTAGAATTTCTAATTGGTTCCTGTCATTGAAATTGTTTTTTACCTTTAATGTTTGCTTCTCATTATAATCTTTATGACTGCAAAAGGCAAATGTCTGCTTTCAGGTTGTGGTATTATTGGTAGGCATAGTGCAGGACTCATAGTGGCCTCGATAAAACTCACACATAACATTCACTTCATTCATTATCTATTATTCAATCTATTCAGGATCAAAAAATAGTCCTTATAAGGGAAATTTTAAATTTCCAATGTAATTAATTAAAATAATTTAACAAAAGGTGTGTTTTAGCATTGTTCTCAAGAAACGAAAATCTAGTTTAATCTCCAAGATGTACATTTATTCAAGCAGAACAATTTTTTTTCTACTGCCTGGTCAATAAGATAAATTCACTGGGGGTTGGGATTACAGAAGAAAAAATGAAGACTGTGAGAATCATTAGGAAGGTATTGAGTTATATGGAGAGAACTCCACCTTTCCTCTTCCATAATCCCCCATCAACTCAAAAGATGGGAGATTTAAACTCTATCTCTCCCTTCTCAAAAAATGCCAGGCAAAAAATCAACTCTTACCCTGTAGCTCTTATACTTTTAGAGAGGAAGTAAAGCCTTGCCTTTTGGGTGTAATGAAAGCACTGCTCCAAATAATGTATTACAATATGTAGGTAGTGGAGAAGGCAGTGAGTTCTGCTTGAGGGCATTTTGTTCAGCCTGTACAATGACACTGAAAGAATATTCATGATCATGAGTATTCATGATCATTATATTTACCAAAACTTACCAAAACTCCCCCAAAATGTCCAGGAGTAGAAGTAAGTAGCTCCATTTCTTTAATGCATTTCCAAAGCAAAATAT
This sequence comes from Cabassous unicinctus, assembly GCA_029593785.1. Lineage (NCBI taxonomy): Eukaryota > Metazoa > Chordata > Mammalia > Cingulata > Chlamyphoridae > Cabassous > Cabassous unicinctus. The sequence goes on along the minus strand of JAQZBX010100724.1, from coordinate 1,734 downwards.
TATAAAAAATGCAAATCAGTTAAAAACTGATAATGTATTTCTCTGCTTTAATCCTGACCTGTTATCCTGTTGCGTCGATTTTGCAATCTGGTCATGAAACTAGAGAAAGTAATTTGAAAAAAAAAAGTCATCATTGGAGTTCTGGGAAGATGGCATTAGAGTTGACAGTCAGAGCTCAACTCTCTCACAAAAATAACAAAGTGCCAAAAACTGCCCAGGGGACCAACTTTGGGGATGAGCAGTTCAGGATCATACTGTGCAACCCCCAGGAGGTCAAGGGAGACAGACAAGAATTACCAGAAAATGTAAATGTGAGTTACTAACCCCTGCAACAGCCAGAAAGGGCCCATTCCTGCACCCTCACGACATCAAGCCTTGGTAAAACCCTGGATCAATGCTTTTAGTGTCTCTTAACCTGAACTCCTCAGAGAAAATCTGTTTCCCATGAGTAAGTCCCTGGCTTGATTATGAAAACTTAACATGGACAATTTTAAAGACTCAGAAAAAGTAGAACCAAAATTCAAAGAAGAGCTGTTAAAAAAAAAACACTAGGCAACAGAGCTAAATTGACCATTTAGAATAAATATACCAAAATAGTTAGATGCCCAGATATCATCAAAAAATTACAAGTCATTCTAGGAAATAGAAAAAGATGGTCCAGCCAAAGGAACAAATCAAATATCCTGATGAAATACATGATTTAAAATAATTAATTAATGGTAATTACATGAATCTTCTAATTGAAACTAAATCAATTCAAAGAATTGAAGGAAAATATGGCTTAGGTGCTAAATGATGTTAAAAAGACACATGGAGAGCATAAAGAACAATTTGAGAGCTGAAAGGAAAAGTGACAATTCTTATGGGAAAGAAAAGCACAATGGATGAGATTAAAAATATATTAGAACAAAAAAGAAAAAAAAAAGATAAAACAAAACCTAAAACTACATTAGAGGCACATAACAGCAGATTTGAATTGGTCAAAGACAGAATTAATGATTTTGAGGACAGATCATCTGACCTGGAAAAGACAGGTGAAAAGACAGAGAAAAGAATGGAAAAAATGGAACAGGGCCTCAGGAAATTGAATGACAATGCAAAATGCACAAGCATACATTTATCAGTTTTCCAGAATGAGAAAAGTATGGAAAAGGGGCAGAAAGAATATTTGAGGAAATAATGACTGAAAACTCCCCAACCCTTATGAAAGGTATATATATCAATATCCAAGAAGGACCACACACCCTGAAAAGAATAAATCTGAATAGACCTACCCTGAGACACCTGCTATTCAGAATATGTTACCAAAAGACCAGAATGTCAAGAGATACCAAGAGGGGAGTGCTGCAACCTGAAAGGGAAAAACAAGGGCAAGAAACTAAATGAAAGTTATTAGGAAGAGTAAATTAAAGGGTAAAAAGACAGACAATGGTACAATGTAAACAGAAAGCTAATGTATATAACAGATGAAGAAAATAAAGCTTTTACAGTAATAACATTGAATATTACTGGATTGAATGCCCCAATCAAAATCATAGACTGATTGATTTAAAAAATATGAGCTATCTATATGCCGTCTACTAGAGACTTACATCATAACTAAGGACACAACCAGGTGGAAAGTGAGTTTGGAGAAAGATATTCCACACAAATATCTTTCTCCAATCTCACTTTCCACCTGGTTGGATTGAAATCTCATGTATAATGCAAGTATGGGTGATATTGCATATATAA
>JAQZBX010100723.1:0-11334 GCA_029593785.1 Cabassous unicinctus | reverse complement strand
GAGACAAGACGATATGCTCCGAAAGCTCCGAAAACCAGGGGCCGAGGTGGCGCAGATGGCAGAACACCTGTCTCCTACATCGGAGGTCTCCAGGATCGAATCCTGGTGAAGACTGGAGGAGGAGGATGAGAAGAGATGAAACAGACACAGAGAATTGCCCAGCAAATGGACACAAAACAGCAAATGGGGAAGTAGTAGGGGGGGGTTTAAAATGGATCAAGTAAATAAATAAATCTTAAAAAAAAATAAAAGTGTGACTACAACTATCTGGGCACCTGGGTAGTTTCCCAAGTGTTATCAGGCAGAGACTGGCCATTTCCTTGGAAGGCACAAAATGGTGGTCTTTACAGACCTATTCTCTTATGCCAGGCAGTTTCCCTGGAAAGGAATCCTCCCATCTCCTTACCCGGAAGGGGAAGGAGGTATGGAAACAGCCCTCAGCCCAGCTGCCAGCATCCTGAGAGCAACGTGAGAGGACACGGGTGGACGTCTCACCCTTCAGGTCTTTAATCTATTACCCTCCTAGTTTTAGTCTAGGTCTCACTCTTCCCTAGCTAATGCTTCAAGTACAGAGCCTCCCCGGGTCAGCCTCTCAGAGGGCACATTCCTGTCTTCAGCTGTGGTGGGAGGTGTGGTCCCCTGGCTGAATGAGGCTTTAACCTGTCCTCCCATGTGACTTCCCCCCACCTCCTTCAGAAATACCTGGCCTCCCACTCCTGAGCCTTCCCCAGGTCCACGGGGTTCCAGTGATTTGCTCTTAGATGGCTTCCCCTCCGGCAGGCTTAGTTTTCAGCTTTCTCTGCTCTGTGGGTCAGTTACCATCAGCCATGTGCTTTTCAGCTTCCACAATGTTTTTACTATCTCTCATCTGCTTTTATCTCCTCTTCCATTCTATTTTTCCTTATGGATTTATATGTTTTAAAATTCCTTTGTAAGTCCATTTTGATGAGATTTCAGGAACGAGTAGAAATAAACATGTCTTCAATCAACCATGTTTACCTGAAGTTCCCTATCTTTCTCCATTGATTTCTTTGCTTGCACCACAGCTGCCTTCTCTCTGCTTCTTAAAAGTGACAAGTTCCCTCCTGCCTCTGGGCCTTTGCACATGTTCTTCCCCCTACTTGGAACACTTTCCCCTCCTTTTATCTGCTCCTCACCTGGCTAACTGTGACTCAGCATACATAACTTAAAGTCACCCCCTCAGAGAGTCTTCGCCAACCCTTGGCCTTCTGTCTACTTAAAGCAACTCCAGAAATCCTGTCTAAACAGACCGTATCTGCTTCCTCTGTCTCTTCTAAGATCTGCCTCCCTCCTTTTCAGACTTGGACGGTTTTCAGAAAGATAGAGAAAAGAAAGGAAGAGGGCTTCCTTCCCAGAGCTCTGAGCACTGCACTCTCAGATCTGGCACAGCCTCACTCACTCTTCTGACCATATGCCTGCTCTCCTGAGTGACTGAGCGGGGCCTGGTATCCCTGCCAGCTGCCCACCAAGAGCGAAAGGTCAGCTGACACAAGGCCTTCCCATTGTTCTCTCAGCCTCACCATTCACCTGGGATTTTTCAGTCACACTGTTTGTCTGTCTCTGTCACTCTCCCTGGGTCTCAGCCATTCTCTCTCTCTGTCTCTTTGTGTGTCCCTCTTTGTCTCCATTTCAGTGTCTCTCTCCCTTCTCTCCCTCAGTGCTCCTGTTCTCACTCCCCTGATCTCCTCTCCCCTCTTGCCTTTCCTTTTCCCATTGTCGCTCTCTCCCTGCCCATCTACTCACCTCATTTCCCTTTGTCTTTCTCTGCATTCCTCACTCTCCCTGACTCTGGTTCTGGGCATAACTCTCTCTCCCTGGCACCCACACACTCAGAGGCTTCTCTGAGTCTCTCTGCTGCCTCTCTTTGGGGAGGTACATGGTTGGTGGGGGCCTCCCCGGAGTGGAGCCCCAGGTGTGGCATGGCCTGGTGGCCGGACGCACCGCCTGCTGTCTAACACTCTTGTAAGGTTACTATTTATCTAGTGCAACCAAAGTTGGCACACACATCTGGCGCCTGGTACTTAGTGCAATTATTTATGATTTCCACCAAGATTTAAAAGCTCATCGCCGGCCTTGTAATGCAGTAACTGATTGCGCTGCTAATGTAATTAAGAAAAGATTATGATGTCCACGTGGCGTACCAGATGGTGGCATTCATAGTAATCGGCGTGCACAACTGGCAGACAACTGCACAAGGGCAGCGGAGCGGAGGCAGCTGGAGACCAGCGTCTTCCTCCAGCCTCTTGAAGGGAGGGAAGGCTTCTGGGAGTGCTGGACAGTGCAGGGTAGGCAGGAGCGGGGCAGTTAGGGAGGGATGAGGAGGACTGGAGAGAAGAGGTCCATCTCCTAGATCCGGGGCTCCTAAGTTGGCCTCTTTGTTATTGCTCCACATGCACACACACGCTGATAAGGTTTTGCTCATACCCATGCACATAAAGGCACACATGGACACACAGACATACACAGACTGTCATAACTGAGAAACTCTTCCCTTCATTTATTTAAAAATTGTGATTACCTAACTAGTTACTCTAAGCCCTGGGAGTACCCTGACAACTAAAATAGACATGGTCCCTTCCTTGTGGAGCTTACAGTCTAAGACAGAAGGAAAAAAAGCATTGATAAAATAACCCCAAGAATAAATGTAAAATTGAATTGTGATAAATGCTACAATGAGAGGTGGGTGGTGTTCTGAGGGCCTCCGGGGGATTTGACCCAGTCAGGGCATCCAGGGAAAGCTTCCCTGAGCAAGTGACCATTGAGGTGCCAACCAGACGACAAGAGGAGGGATGGGTGTTTCAGCAGAAGGAACATGTGCAAAGGTCCTGGTGAACATGCAATACATGAGTCTAAGAGGCCAGTGTCCAAGAATAGCCAAGGCAACCTTGAAGAAGGAGAACAGAACTGGATACTAAGACTTTTAATAAAACTGAAGTTAATTAGTATAAGGCAGTATAGTATTGGTGCAAGGATAGACAAACTAACCAATGGAACAGAGGAGATAGTCTAGAATCAGACCCACATATACGTGATTACCTGATTTATGACAAAGGAAACACTGCAGTGCAATGGAAAGAGAGGGTCTTTTCAATAAATGGTGCTGGGTCAATTGGATAGCCATACGAAAAAAAAAAAAGCATTTTGACCCTACTTCATATCATACACACAAATCAACTCCAGATGACTTGCAGAGCTCAATTTTAAAGGTAGAACAATAAAGCTTTTGGGGGAAAACTTAAGAGAATGTCTTTTGTCCTTGAAGTAGGCACATGTCTTAAATGGAATAATAAAGAAGATAACTATTAAGAAAATTCATAAATTAAAAAACTTCTATTCCTATAAGATACCAGAAAGAAAGTGAAAAGGTAATTCAAGGAGTGGGAGAAGATGTTCATAATTCACTTATCTAACAAAGAACTTGGATTCAGAATTTATAAAGAACCCCTCCAAACCAATAAAGAAAAGAACAACCCAATGGGAAAAAGACTTTGACATTTTACAAAAGAGGAGATTCGAAAGGCCAAAAATCATAAGGTACTCAACTTCATTAGTCATCAGAGAAATGCCACTACCACCCACCATAATGACTAAAATTAAAAGGGTAAAATATCAAGTATTGAAGAGGATGTGGAGCAAATGGAACTCTCACACACTGTGGGTGGAAAGTATATTGGTACTTTGGCAAACTGGCATTATCTCCCAAAGCTGAATGTGTGCATAACCAATGACCCAGCAATTTGATTCCTGGATATATACCACACTAAATGTTTACCAAAAGATATGTACTAAAATTCACATAGTTGCACTACCTATAATAGTTGGGAAGAAAACCCTCAAAATTACCTAACTGTCCACAAATAGTAGAATTTTGATAAATTTATCAAAATAGATAAATTATAGTCTGTCCCCACATTGGAAAACTATACAATGATTCAAATAACTACTGCTTCTTTCAACATGGATGAATCTCACTGACATTTTTTAGTAAGGAAGCCAGAACAAAAGAGTAGATACTAGAGAATTCCGTATATAATAAAGTACAAAAACAGGCAAAACTATTCCATGGTCTTAGAAGTTAGTAAATGACTACTTACAGAAGGTTGGTAACTAGAAAAGGACACAAGGAGGGGTTTCTGGGGATTGTGATTTTCTGTTTCATGCCCTGGGTACTGGTTATACAGGTGTTTTCAGTTTGTTAAAATTCTTTGAACTGTGCCTTTAGCTATGTGCATTTTTTCTATGTATATTATACTCAATAAAAAAGTTAAAAAAGAGAAGGAAGAGGAAGAAGCCAATGTGCTTGGAACAGAGCAAGTGAAAAGGCAAGATGAGGCTGACAAGAAGCTAAGGGAACACCAACAGAGTCTGGTAGGCCATGTTAAGGAGCAATGGGAAAACATTGAAGAGTTTTAAGCAAAAGTTGGGGTGGGAGTACTGGGTAGAAAGGTAGTAACATGATCTGATTTGCACTTTAGTGCAGCTCAACCTCAACCTCAGTTGAAGATGATCCACTGACCATGTGCATTTGTCTCTTTTTAGCTCCTAATAGAGAAGAGATACCATGGGCCAAATCAGTCAACAAATTTCTGGAGGCCAAAATGTGGATGGAAGAGTGGTACTGATAGAGATGCTCAGAGGGAGCTGCAGCTTCGGGGCAGTCCAGAGGACTCTCATTTAAAAAAATATTTGATCCTACTGAACCTTGAAGAGGCTGGGCAAGGGAAAGGGGAGTGACACATGGGCCTTAAAACATGGGAATTAACTGAAAGCTGGCAGATAAAGTCATCCACTCCTGTACCTCCCCCACCCTACTCCCCCACACAGACTGCACAGAACTCCAGTGTCTAGTCAAAAGGCAGGAGATCAGAAGATTCCCATTGGAAAATGGTCCCAGCAAAAAGACTACCTCACCCTAGAATTTGGGACTTCTTGGCTCAGCCATCCCAATGCCTGACCCATGTAAACAAGGCCCCCAATCAGCTTTTTATTGCTTCCCTATTAAATATGAACAGATGCCCAAGATAAACTAGATAAATCAAAATGTATAAACAGAAAATGTGACTCCAGAGGAAACAAAGCACAAAAAAAATAGAAGAGAATTTCAAAAGAATCAAATTGGTATGCTCAGAAAAATTAAGAGAAACTTGAGATAAGACTATACTGTCTATGAAAAAGGAACAATCAAATAAGAAAGAACTCTGAGAAATTAAAATTTGAATTTCTAAAATGAAAAATCCAATTGAATCAAAAGATAAATTCAAGGAAATCTCCCAAAATGTAAAATTAAAAGAAACAGAAAATATGGGACTAAAATAAGAAAAATAAAGGATTTATTTAGGAGTTTCAATAGCTGACTAGTGGTGGTTCCAGGTAATATATTTTCAAAAGTGGGGAGGAAGAAATAGCAAAGAAATAATATAAGAAATTTCCCATGATTGAAGGACACAAGTCTCCTGAACAGAAGACTTGTCACTAAGTGCTTGACAAAATGAATAAAATAAAGACCCACATATAGACACATGGTCACGGAAAGTCAGAATGTCAGAAATAGAGAGATGCTATTAAAAGCTTCGAGAATATATAATTTACCTATAAAGGATTGAGCACCAAAATGGCATCAAATTTCTCAATAGCAACATAGAATAAAACATTTTCAGTATTATCAAAATTCAGAGGGAAATAATTTTCAAGTAGAATTTACATACCCAGCCAAACTATTGACTGTAGATAGGGTAAAAGAAAGACAGTCTCAGATTTAGGGCAGTGGAGGCAGCTACAACACAAAACAGGGAGCAAACTAGAACAGCATCAGACATCACCATTCCTAGAAATTTATCAGCCACACCCCACCACAGGGAATTTTGCACTGACCGTGACCCTCCATGGAATCCTTCTCTTTGGTCTTTCCTCCCATCTTGTCTCTGTGACCCTTGCCCCTGACTTGTTGAGGTTGTCCTTAGAAATTATCTGAGAAATTCAGTTCTCTCCCCACGCTACTCCTCACCTTCCAGACCTTACCAGGTCATTTTCAACACCCAAGAATGTCATCTCCCCCAGGATGAACTATGTCCTTCCTTAGAATGGTAAACTGGCTGCCTCCTGTTCACTAATTTTTTTTTTAATTTTATTTTTAAAAAAGCTTTAGATTACTTAAATGATACATTGAAAATATAGCGGGATTCCCACATACCCCACCCCCTCCCCCTTCCACATTTTTCCTCATTAACAACATCTTTGGTTAGCTTGGCACATTTGTTACAATTGATGAACACATATTGAAGCATTGCTACTAACCATGGTCAATAGTTTACATTATAGTTTACAGTTTCACTGCACATTTTTATAGGTTTTTACAAAATGTATAATGGCCTGTGTCCATCATTGCAATGTCATTCAGAACAATCCCACTGTCCCTAAAATGCCCCATGTTACACCTATTCTTCCCTCTCCTTCCCCTCAGTTCCTCTGGTGGCCACTGTCTTTATATCGCTATTACAAGTTCTTCCATTGTTAGAATAATAATAAGTCTACTCTAGTCCTTAGTTGCATTCCCATCCCACCTTATGCTTGTTCCTCAATCTTGAAGGTTTTGGAATGGTGATGCCCACTCTGTTTCTGATTGAGAGAGGGCTTAGATCCCATAGGGCAGATGGATGGAACTGTCTTGCTTGCAGTTGTAGATTCTCTCTTTTTTGGGATGGGCATTGTCCATCATCATCATTTTGTTAGTTGTCCTGGACGAGTCTGATGAACTGGAGAGTGGGTGTTGGTTGCAACTCTGCTGAGATTCAGAGCTCAACCTGCATGTGAACAGCCAGAAGATTTAAGTCTCTGGTACATATATTTAATGGGTATAGTGCTAATTATAGGTTCAAGTAAAAAGGGCAGAAGAGCCATGTGTAGGGAAATGATAAACGAGTCTAACTCTCTTTCTTTGGGGAACATATACTCCAAGGTAAGGCCCTTTAGAAGCTCTCACACCATGCACTCACGTGCAGGCACTCACATTCATGTGCACACATGCTCATGCTGTCATATAGAGCCATACATTCACACATGGATACACACACTCTCAATTGCATTACATACTTGTGTGCAGCACAGTCACACTTTACACAAGTCCATACATGCAGACACACTTAAAGGTTTTTGACAGTGAGCATCCTGGGGTCAACAGGGGCCAATCCTGAGCCACTCCCTTGGGTGAAGCCCATGCTGTGTGTGCATGTGTGTGCATCTGCCTGCTTCCTGATGCTCCAGGCATTGGGCTCTGTTCTTGAACTGGTGCCTGTCACCTGGTGAAGAAGCATCTCCTCAGCCCAGAAACTAGAACTGGGCTCATGAGCCTGAAGTCACTGTGAGTGGGCTCTGCCACTTGAAGCCTGAAATATGACCCTGTCACCATGTCACAGAGGCAGTTCCACCTTGATGAGCAAACAAGCCAGGAACTTGGGGTTGTGCTAGGCTGAACAATGACTCCCCCAAAGCTGTCCTCATCCTAATCCCTGGAAACTGTGAATATGTTCCCTGTGACATATGTGAATATGTGGAAAAGGGACTTTGCAGGTGTGATTAGGTTAAGGATCCTGAGAATAGCCAGCCAGGTGGGCTCTATGTAACCACACCAGTTCTTATAAGGGAACAAGGAAGGCAGGAGACTCGGAAGGAGATATCACAACAGAAACAAAGGATGGAGTGAGGTGACTGCTGACTTGGAATATGAAAGAGGGCCATGAATTAAGGAATTCAGGCAGCCTCCAGAAGCTGGAAAAGGCAAGGCAAGGATTCTCCCCTAAAAGCTCTAGAAGGAATACAGCCCTGTCGGCACCTTGATTTTAGCGCAGTGAAACTTCTCATCTCTAAAACTGTAAGATAATGTATTTGTATTGGTGAAGCCACTACAATTGTGGAAATTCGTTATAGCAGCATTAAGAAATCCACACAGAGGCCCTGAATGTTGCCAGGGTGATAGGGAGGGAAGGCCCAGGGAGATGTTACTTCTAGGGAGACTCAAGACCAAGCCTTCCTCAGCTCACTTCCTTATGGTTGTCTGAGAAGCTCAGCAAAGACTAAGGGAAAATGCTCTACCAGAGGTCTGGGCAGCAGCCATGATGGAGGGGGCTTTAGTGGGTTAACGGGGCAGCCACATCCCCGGAGACTGTGTGGGGTGGCAGCAGGAGAAGTATGAGAGACTCTGGAGGAGCTAGGCTTCATCATCAAGCAGCCCCTCCCTTAGCCACTCCTGCGGGAGGTAAACCTGGGGATTCTGGGTCTCCTTTTAGGGACAGCAGCCTTGAGGCACCATGGGTCTATGGCTGAAGGTGGGGCAGGCACTGCCATCCTGCAGGGCTTTGGCCGATTGCAGCCAAGTCAGTGGCTTCAGAGAGGGACCAGTTGGTTCTGGCTGGTGTTTACTTACCAGACTGGGGCAGGACTGTGTCTGGCCCATCTCTAGACCCCCTGCCAGGGCCGGTGTCTAGCAGGTACCAATGTACATGTGCAGGGGACAGCTCCAGAAAAGAGGATACTCTTGGGCCCATGCAGTGATCCAGCAATTTTCCTGTGCCTCCATAGTGGAAGATTCCAGAGGATCCTCAACCCTAGTTACTCATGCATTGGGATGAGATCCTGAGTGTCTCTCTCGACTTGGTGTTGTGTAATTCCAGGCCAGTGTTCTCCTGTGTATGACCACACTGCCTACAGGATAACCCCAAGAAATGACCTTTGGCAAAGTCTTTGAGCTTTCAGGTCCTCTGAGTCGTCCTCTGTAATAGTATCAACCTCATAGTGCTCTTGTAATGATATATTGAACTGATGAGTATAAAATGCCTGGAACATAGTAAGTGCTCAAGAAAAGGTATCTTTTCAAATCTTTGAAAGTCTGGAGACCAAATTTCTGGGCCATAGTCTGGCCTGACACTACTCAATGCCCATTAAGCATTGGCTATCCTAGTGAGGCAAGAATCCCGGGCCACCTAGAATTTTCTGGTATTGGCATGTGATCAGACCCTTCCTCCTTCCACCAGCCATTTTGCCAATCCCACTGTCCTTTTGATAGAATTTCTCAAGAAAGCATGGGAAAACCTAGAAATTATTCTAAGAATTTACTTATGGAAGCGGAAGAGCAGGTAAGCAAAAGTTCATAGAGGTATTTATAATGGTGAAAAACGTTAAATAATCTAAATGTCTAATAGTAAAAGTATTGTTAAAAAATAAAATGGATTTGTTAAGTAAAATATTATGCATTCATATAAAGGAATGTATGCATTTTCTAAAAATGATTATGTAAATGTATGGAAATGGGAAGATATTTATGATATATCATGTTAAAAAGTTAATTATTTTAAAAGTCAATAATTAAAATTTATAATAGTACAAGTCCATTTTGATATATATATATATCTTAGATACATGTATACATATATACATACATATTAAACCATATATTTGTATATGTGTGTGTATACATAGAAAATAGAAAAAGAGTCTAGAATTAAATAGATAGCAAAGTTAGTGATTGAAACGGTCAGTGGAATTTTTTATTTTTTTTTTTAAAGATTTATTTATTTATTTATTTATTTATTCCCCCTTTGCTGCTTGTGTTTTGCTGTGTCCATTCGCTGTGTGTCTTCTGTGTCTGCTTATATCCCCCTTGCTGTGAGGTCCTGCTGCATCAGCCCACCGCGCTGCGCGGGCCGGCCTGCCCTCACAAGGAGGCCCCGGGAAGCGAACCCGGGGCCTCCCACATGATAAACGGGGGCTCTATCGATGGAGCCACACCCGCTTCCTGCTGTGAGGTCTTGCTGCATCAGCCCACCGCGCCGTGCAGCCGGTCGGCCTGCCCTCACAAGGAGGCCCCGGGAAGCGAACCCGGGGCCTCCCATATGGTAGACAGGAGCTCTATCGATTGAGCCATACCCGCTTCCCCAGTGGAATTTTAAATGCCATTTATTTTATTCTTTATAGCTTCATGCATTGTCTGAAAAAATTCACATCTACGTACTATTCTTTTTACCTTTATTAAAAATAAAATATTTCAGACATACAGACAATATTTCTAATGTAATGAAATATCATGAAACCACCAATCAGCCTAAGGCATATATTACTTTTATTGAATGGATTATTTAAAATCATTACAAAAATATGTGCTCCTTATTATTATTCAAACAATACATAAATGTAGGAAATAGTCTCTTATTGAACCATTGAATTATAAAAATTGACTGAGAAGCTTAAAACTTAATATGAAGAAATGGAAAAAATATACTATGTTCTTTGATGGAAAATCTTAATATTCTAAAAATATCAGTTCTCCTGAAACTAATGCATACATTTAACATAATTCAAAATATAGTACAATTTTTATTGGATAAAATGATTGTAAAATTCATGTGGAAAAATAAATGTCTGACAATAGCCAAAAATACATTTAAGGAAGAGAAGGTCTTGCCTTTCCTTATAGATATTAAAACATATTGTAAAGTCACTAGAATACAAAATATGGTACTATCATAGGATTGCTGAATTGCCAGAGAACTTTGGAACAGGATAAAGAGTCCAGAAATGCATATATATATATAACACATAATAAAGGTGATATTTCACCTCAGTGAGAAAAAGAAGGCTGTTAATAAGTGATGCTGCACAAAAACAATTATCAGGAGCAGATGTGGCTCAAGCAGTTGAGTGCCTGCTTCCCACATGGGAGGTCCTGGGTTCAGTTCCTGATGCCTCATAAAACAACAACAACAACAACAAGCAATCAAATGAAAAAAACCAACTCAGGGCGCTGATGTGGCTCAATGATTGAGCACCAGCTTCCCACATACGAGGTCCCAGGTTCAATCCCTGGTCCCGGTACATCAGAACAACAACAACAACAACAACAACAACAAATCTATCAATCTGTAAGAAGATGAAGTTGGATCCTTCACACCATATTAAAAATTCCAGATGGGGAGGCGGGTGTGGCTCAGTGGATAGAGCCCCCGTTTACCATGTGGGAGGCCCGGGTTCGCGTCCCGAGGCCTCCTTGTGAGGGCACGCCGGCCTGAGCGGTGTGGTGGGCTGATGCAGCAACCTCACGGCAGGAAGCGGGTGTGGCGCAATGGCTAGAGCACCCGTTTACCATATGAGAGGCCCCAGGTTCGATTCCCGCGGCGCGGCGCCGTGGGCTGATGCGGCAAGACCTCACAGCAAGGGGGAGATAAGCAGACACGGAGAGGACACGCAGCGGATGGACACAGCAGCACAAGCAGCAAGGGGGGGGATAAATAAAATAAAATTAATAAATCTTTAAAAAAAAAAAAA